>JABSMS010011313.1:0-13331 GCA_018902275.1 Aleiodes sp. PSUC_FEM 10030003
ATAAAATTCATTTAGAAAATCAAAAAATTTATTAAAGAAAATATCTCATGAATTCCTATAAAATAAAATGAACTTCCGTACACATAGTTGTCACTTGATGAGATATTAGCAACTATTCCTTCATAAACTCACTAAATAACTGAAAATTATTATTATCATGAAAAACAACGTGCGCATGACACGAAGAATTTTCGAATTTTTGAAAATAATCCCGCAAAAATTTCCTGCCAACAAAATTAAAATGCGATATGATTTCGATATATACGATTTCAATCATCGTAGTTCGACCAAATCTCGCAATGTGTTTTTCAAGAAGCGAAATTCCATGAAGTAGCAAATTACTGTGAATTGAAATAACATTAGGTTGTTCTTACCAAAACTATGAGCGACTTTAAACTAGTTTACTGTTGAACATTGGTGTAGTTTCTCATGAGCTAAGGGTGAGGGGTTAAAGAGCCTTTACCCACAAGTAAGGGACTGAGGATAGTAATTGTATACGCACAAGGAGAATGGCAAGGTAAACAAAACTATGTAAGATTGCCCCATTAATATACATATCTCTTGGTTGAGTTGGTAGTAGGCAAGAATCTCCCCCTCTCTCCCGCCTTTACTCCTTAACAAGTAGTGTTGCAAGTGTGCCTGCTACTTGGCCAAACCACCCACAACTTCCTCCCACTGTGCTCTCATTCTATCCTCAGCCCCCATTTTCACTGCTCCCGAGGCTCCGCAGAGTAGTGTGGGTAGTCTTGGCCTCTGAGTTTAGGCTCAGTTCAACAGAGAGCAACCAAAGAGGTTACACAATGGATATTGAGGCTATAATTTACGGGTGATTGTTACTAGCGCAATCTATGGATTCCTTACGCTACCGTACACACATACATACAGTAAATTCGACATACAACAGCCGAGGGCCATCCCAACTACCTTTTTCAATTTCCCATTAGGTACATTAATTGGCATTGTTTGCGTCAATTTCAATGAGAATCATTGAATAATAGACTATCCATTGTTGTTATTTATCGATTTTTTTTTTAATTAGGGAAGTCTATTCGATACGAACAATTACATGATTTTATAGTATTTTTTCAACGTTTTTCGGAGGAATTTTCATGCGAAGTGGTAATTATTGACATTTATTATTATTGACATAGCCAAATTTACCTTACATTTTGAAGCAATAGGAATTTCGATAAATTATGTAACTCAATTTTTTACTGAAGAACGGAAAACTCAAGTGCAGGCTCACAGTAATCTCCTTAATTGTTAATTCAACTGTTAATCGCTGTTAGATTCATATGAATACATATACGTATAAGTAAGCATTTACTAAGCAACGAATAACAAGAGGGCAGTGCTAGTGGTACACAATATATACATATAGATAGTACACAATAAAAAGACTCCGACTATTAAAAATATTGTTTCATAAAATAAAATAAATGTTATTATTGATACGAATAAACGTTGTAATTTTTATGTACCTGTTATTTAATTTTTATTAAAAGAATTCCGAGTTTAAATTTTAGAGAATTATCTTTTAGATTCTGACGCATGTCTTCACAAACCATTTTGCTCTACTGGCTCTTCTACATCCTTCTTGTTGAAGAAATCAGAGTGATGAAGATTCTTCCAAAAATTAATATTTAGAAGGAATTAAAGTAAGAATAAACCCAAATCATTTCGTCGTACAATTCCGAAATATTAAAACCATAAATTGCCCTTTAAATAATGATGATTCCGAATTATTGAATTCACTTGACTTTGTATCATGAATAATCGGTATGGTTTTCATATTAACCTGGGAGCGTTTGCTGACACGTGAGTCACGAGCATGCGGCTTATAAATTAATTAGAAGGGTTAAATTGGTGAGACAAGTGAGGCAAGACGGTGTATGGATAACACAGTAGGAAGGAGTTTGGGTTTTCTCAACGTACCATGATAAGTTCGGTGCTCCCTTCTTAGTACACGAGAAACTGTGGAATACATCGTAGAGAGCTGAGGAAGAGGAAAGGGAGGAACATTTTCCATGGGATGAGAAACTTGGGAGCGAAAGGGTAGTAGAGACGTCGATGTTTGACCCGCCTTACAAGGGAAAGCACCCGAAAGATCCGAATAGTAAGACAAACCTGGGTCCTGCAGGTCCGCCTGCCACTTAAACTAGAGGATGATAACGTATTAATCCAACCGCACGACAAGAATTTCAACCTATGCTAAAGCCAAAAGGGGATGCACTAAAATAAATCTATTAGTGACAGTTTTATTATCGAAAAACTTACTCGCTGATAGAACTGCAGGAGAATTTAATTGGATTGAGGAATTTCTTTACGTGAATTGTCTTGAAAGAGATATTTATATGTTTCTTGTCACAACACTCAATTCGGGAAATGACTTCTAATTTTCTTCCTTTCAACTTCATTCGATTTTTTTTTGGATTAAGTTCTTTCAATTTTTAAGTCTAATTTTTCTAAATAAAATAAAAGTGTGATAGATTTTTTATAAATGCGTAAGACATTTCCAAAAATCGAAAAAAATGGAGGATGAAAGTGGTAACTTGAATTCATTGTAATGCCGTATTTTTTCTTGAATTTATTTAAATATTGTCGTTTCTAATCAGGTGAAAATCAGAAAATTTGGTGTCAATTTCAATACTCGAATGAAATATTCTTTGGGACGGTTGATAAATTTGAAATAACAATGATGCAAATTCGCTTGAACCTCTAATTAAAACCAATTCATTACAAATATTCGCAATATCATAACGTAATTGTGTCAATTAATTGAATATATTCATTAAAATGTTAATTCCGATGAATTGTCGAACTATTGTTAGATATTTCGGGAACAAATGAAATTCTACAAATGGTTGCTTGTAGAAAATAATTTAAAAAATTGATGAAACGAGACAAAGACAAATTGATGAATCATCGAAATGAAAAACCATCAGATGTTTGCTCTCCAAATTAATCGAGAATTTTCCACTAATCATATTAAAACAATGGAATTCAATCAGTGATTATTAATTCCACAACATCCAACATGTTTTGAATTCACATACAATGATTTCATTCCATATTTACTCTTCATAAACAAATGAATACATACGACAGTGGATGAATTGGAATGACAGTTATCGATGCCCTCGATGAGGTTATGAACGGGCCAACTGATTGATGAGAGTGTAGCCTTGAGGTATCAAGAAGTGGACATTAACAAATGGTCATTCGGTTTTAGGTGGTTCTTGGAAGAGACATCCACCTACTTTGGATGCGACGTGAGAGATCTATGCCTCTCATTTCTCATCGACAAGTGTTGGTGGCTTTTGTGTTTTGAGGGGTTGGGTTAACAATGGACTTGTGTCGTAAGAAGTGTCACCTATTCCACTAAACTTGAGTAGCCAAAGGCATCAGGAACAAGTTAATCAATGTCGGGGCAAATAATTTCATTGATTGAACACAGAAAGAAAATAATGAAATTTAATAATTGAATAAGAGTGAAAATTTTTCGAGTGAATTTAATATGGGCAGAAAATTTTCGGGAAAATGGATTGCATCGTCGTATTTTCAAATTCAATGAAATTCATAAAAAATACGAAGTAAGTAATTAAAATTTTATTGAGAGAAAATTGATAAGAATAGGGGAGGAAAGGATTGATGATGAATTCTTGAATTCTCATCACTTCGTATGTAAAAAAAATAGCCTAATGCATAAATCGACGAAAGGTTCAATAACCAAAGGTTTTACGCACAAAAGTCGCGAAAAAATAAATTTTTTAATAATGCCCCTTTTTTAGTTCGAAGACGCTACAAAAGGTCTTCCACAAAAATTTCCGCAGCTCCGTAAAATCGTATCATCTCGCTCAACCTCTTCACTGCGCTAAATCGCTCATTCCATTAACTCAAGATTTCTCATTGAAATTCATCGGAATAAAATAGTCGACAATTTGAAAAAAAACAGTCACAACCCTCTATGCACCTTTTGTTACACACAGGAAGAATGCCTGAGAATAAGAGAAGCCAGAGATATTGTGATATCGGACTTTTATACCCCATTAGCCCCGTAGGACGATTATTTGAAATCTCCCGGAAAAAAAGGGGCGAACAATACTGACCACTCCATGTGTGTATACTCTCATTCTCTACCCTCACTTATTATCCCAGCAACAGCAAATCATATCATCATATGCTGCTGTACACGGAAATACTCCTGGACTTTTAGTGGTTCATCTCTTATTTTTTGTGCCTCACCTTTTGTGTTTTTATTTTTTCCCTCTGTTTCATTTTTTTTTGTTCAACACGATAACAGCGAAATAAAGCAGACGGAGAACAGTAGAAGAGAGAAGTAGAAGAAAAAAAAGCAGAGAAATTCTTTTCACGAGGGTGGATTACTCGAGCGAATTGAACTAACAAGGTCCCAGAGGGCAGTTTATACTTGATGTCACCGGTAAACCCCAAAGTGTCTGGAAAAGAGTGTATGATCGTTTGATGGCTCACTGGGATTCGACAATTATCTTGGTTATTTCAGAATAACGGAGGAAGCAAAAAAGCCCCATCTTAATTCAAGAATAATATTGCCACTTTTAAAAATTTGAATGAAGCCCAAACTTTTCAAATGAAATTTCACGATTAGTTTCACCGAAAAATTCTTCATGACCCTCAGAAAAAAAAGCGAATTGCCAATTTGGAAGTGATCCAGCATCATCGCGAAATCAAGCAACAGTAAAACAAAAAAAATTACAGGACATCGAGAAAAAGCTTTGCCCCGCAAAACTGTACAGCAGCCGACAACTCAAAAGTATGAAGCCACGAGGGCTACAGCTAAACCAAGTCTGTCTGTCTGTTGGGTTGGTAATGGCTTGAGATCACGCGATCCCCCAGTTCTCTTTTCCCGGGGGCACCTAACTTTTGGTGCTGTGCAAAACCCCATTCCCTTTCTCTAGGTGCCTCTTTTGCCCCTTAACGTATATGCCTCAGGGTGTTGCATCGTGACTTATCGGCCCTAATTATTCGCCGCCGGTAAGAAATAAACGGATGGCTCGAACGATCGGAAGTAGCTTCGCCCCTTCACAAATTTTCAACCTTTATAAAATCGATAGCACCCGGAATACACTGGCAAAAATCTATCCTGTACGTTCTCGTCAACACTGCTCTATTTTTCATGAACAACAGGGGAGAATAATTATTTTTTAATTACACAATCTGAGTTGACTTGTTTTTACAATTCTGAAATTATCATAATCCAGGATTAAAATAATCAATTGCGAATGATTTCTCAGCAAACAATAATACGCGGAGAAAATGTTTTTCTTAAAAAAGAGAGGCCCAGTATAAATAAAGACGGCTGAAGAGATGAACGGACCCTCTCTCTAAACAAAACACACTCCCCTAGCAGTTCATGGGTGTGATAATTTTTCAATTTGACCTCATGCATTATTGTCCGAGTTTTCTTGCAGCAACAGCCCTTTCGCGAGAGGGAACACAAGCGAGAGGGGTCTGAGTGCGCCCGTGTGGACCACGGTGAACAACAATACAAAACCAGCGCGCAATTCCACCCCCGTAAGGCATTTCTCTCTTTCTCTTTTCTTTCAACACATTGACACTTGGGGATACACACTGATACACTGACGTTGAGAGACATTCTACTACTGTATAAGCAGCCTTATGTGCCTCATGTTTTTTGCAACAGCCAGACGATACTCTTGCTTTAGTGTACACACACTCATAACAGTTGGCACATGACTGAAGACTCGAATAATTTTTTTCCTCATCAATTTTTTTTCTTGCATCAAGTTAAACGTTGTAAACATTCTCTATATTTACTTTGGAATGGAGAAGTGGGGCTAGTTATTTCGAATACTTTGCGTTCTGAATGTTTGATTGACTTGGACATCGTTTAATTATTGAACTGTTAATTAAATCTATGATGAAGTGGTAAACTAGGATAAGTTTACCACTTCATCAGAAATTAATCAAAATACGATTCTCACGATTTCCCGATTCTTGATTCTCTTCAAAATTTTGTTTTTTTTTCCAAATTTTTATTTTTTCCAAACGTTCTGATTCTTTTAAAACATTTTGATTCTTTCAAGAATTTCTCAAATTTTTATTTTTAAAAATTTTCCAAATTTTTTTTCTAAATTTCCCAAAGTTTTATTTCTTTTCAAAGTTTCCCGAATTCTCCAATTTTTTTTCCTCCAAAATTTCCCACATTTCCATTTTTTCAAAATTTTCAAAATTCGAAGAGAGTGTATACATCCTGGTGCCAATTCGGTTTTGAATTTTGAGTTTCTTTATTTATTCATTATTTTTGTTGAGCGTACGGAATTCTTTGGCGATCCCGTGAACCAAAGAATACATCACAATTGATCATAAAAAAATTATTGGCCATTTTTGCTTGATTTTCTACGGTTTATTATTTAGAGGAATTTTTATAAAACACTTGAGACTGAAAGAATTGACAGATGATCGCGCTTGAATAAACAGCCATTTATGAACTTTGTATGTGTTATATCACTCGTGATGCTGTACTAGGTGAGGCTCCCGCTGAAGTGCCATTCGTAAGTGTAAAGTAAAAAAGAAGCTAGACGAAAAAAAAGAGAGTAGTGAAAAAAGACCACGAGATTCTGAATACAACCGGTCGTTTGTCGTTGCTGGATAAACAACGTCGTTATTGTAAATGCGTTGAGTGTTTTTCACGAGAGATTCTTCAGTGACGGATCATATTAAATTCGCGCAATAAATCAAAGTAACAAATTATCATCAACAAATATTAATCCATTGATTAGTAATAATTAAAAAAAATCATTTAAATTGCTGATGAAACAAAGGAATTTTTGTAAATAAATTTAACAAAGAATCGTTACGCCAAGTGATGTTGAATCACTGGAATCTTCTTGTCTCACTAGTAACTTCTTTTTTTACTTTCTTTATTCATCGAATACATTAGACATGAGGCTATGGCCATGAAAGAGTACGACGCCCGCATGTTTGTTTCCAACGTTTTATCGTGAGTGTAAACACACGGTCAGGGGGATATTGTGGAGGTAGTTGGGCAAAGAGAAACGAGAGTGTATACATCTGTAGAATTTTTTTATTCTTTGTTCTTTTCGCTATTTTTCATTTGCTATCTATTTCTTTCCCTATTTTCCTGATCCCTCTCTTGCTCATTCGTTTTTTCCCCTCTTTTTTTTCAAAAGAAAAATGAAATTGCAACTGCTTGAGGATCGTTGAAATGTAAAGAGAGGTAGAAAATATGGAAAATCCGTTGGACGTAATATGGACAAGTGTAGAAAAAAAAAATATCTGAGGCAACTGGACAGGTAAGGTATTCGATGTGAAGGACTAGTGGGTAGACTACATAATTTCCCTTGAGGGAGATCGGTATGGCTGATATGGGGGATGAGAGCTGAGTGAAGGTAGGAGCGGGATTTTTTTACTTTAGGAAAGAGGAAAGAGGGTTACGCAGTGTGCTATGACTGTGTGCTTTTGTGTCCAGGTGAGTCTATAACATGGAGAATGGATGGAGAATGTGTGGACGTGTTTTGGCGGGCTCATCCGCATGTAACCGATCAACGCAACCGTTGCTCCAACAATCGATTATTATCTTTCCAATTTGCGTTGCAACTGGGTGATTCAGTTGATATTTTCACACTTGTTATTTTTAGTTTTTCACACAATTTCATTGGTCAATTGATGATTATGCGATTGATAAATATAGTAGAAAAAGGCCTTGGCAAGAAAGCATAGCGTGATCCATTGAAAATTGTATCGAATTTGCTAAAATAAAGGTAATGGTAACAAGAAAAAAAAAATTTAAGCTAAAAATATTGTCAAGGGTATTCGTAAAGCTTAACATCGAAATTACTCTCAGTGTTGCATGATTTTCATTCCTCCATTTTTTTTTATTTAATCTGTTAAATCATTAGTTGAAAAATAGATAATTTTCATATGTAGAAGCAAATACGTTACACTCTTTGGAAAACGTTCGTTATTTTTGAAGCATACGAAAAAGCTATTGTTCTAAATTTATTCTGCCTCGATTTCATCATGTTTATCTTATTCATAACAAGTAGTGAATTTATATCAACGTTAGACTCCCCGTATTTACGTATTTACCGCCATAATTAGTTCTAGACTATGGTGGGAGGTGGCTTATATTATTCTGTTGCCAACATTTCCGGTGTAATCTCTTTCGATTTTTAATAATTTCCTATGAATAAACAATTGCGATTCTTGAACTTCCACTTTTAGATTCGTTATCTAGCAACGATAACCTTTTTAAAAGATTTTTTTCTTCAATGTCCAAGTTCCGTATGTAGATGAATTAGTTTCCTATTCAGAAATTCGAGAATTTTAAGCTCTTCCTCTTTCATCAAAATTGTTTCAAGTGAAACAAGTAATGATGAAAGATTCCAACAAATTTATTGACAACCAATCTATCCCGTTCTCTCATCCCCAAAAAAATTCATTATTTCACTGTAGCTTTTTGACTTCCCTCCCATTCAATACTCCCCAGTGTCCTCAGCATCCTTGCGACTCTCTGGGATGAACAAAAAGCCCTCCTTTATAAAATCTTTGACGCGTCGACCAGCGCCAAGCAGTCATTAATAACTTTTAGGTGGCAGATTTCCCGCGTATTAATCCACCATATTATACCGTTGGCCCCGCATACACCCCCACCCTCCTCCATAACATTCTGCGACACTTCTCGCGTTCTTATTTTCTTTCCCCAATATTCCCCTTTCACTTCCCCCTTCAGAAAAAGAGTGGGAAAAAAAGGCAAATCCACCGAGCGGGAGACCGTGACTTGGATAGCTGAGTCGACGGCTCCTTAATGAAAAATCTGAATCTCGCCTTTGCTTCTCGCACTCTTTCCAGGATATACCTCCGTCTCTCTCCCCCACTAACCCGCGCCTATCTTTCGCGCCCCAAGATCCACCTCATTCTTCATAACCATCATTGCTGGATCATTAAACATTTGCTGGTAAATTTATCACCTGTCCCTTGATTCTTTAATTCAAAATTAATGTAATATGAAGGCGAAAGAATCTATAATTCTTCCACTCATTGTTTAAAAAAGTATTCAATGTAAATAAACGTGGAGGGAGAAGCCCCGCGCAAAGTAATTATTCAAAAATATTTTTTTATTTCAACACCTGTCTAATGAGAGCACGACGAAAAGGAATGAAGAAAAAATAGAATGCAGAAAGAGGGGAGAGAAAAAATTCGAAGTGATCATCCCCGAAATATTTTGAGGGCCCTCGAGGCTCACCAAAAATGTCGCTTCTCATTCTCCCTTTTTTCCGTTGGCATCGAAGTACCAGAAAATCTCTTCCGCCCTCGAAAATCGCGACACCCGAAACCTCTCCCGCGAACCCCTTTCAAACATAAGGGAAAAACAGTGAGAGAAAACCCAGTTGAAGTGTGTGGAGATAGACAAGAGGAGAAAGGGGTTATAGTGGTTGGATGATGGTAGGTACACGGGGAGAGTTTGAGTTAGGATGGTGTCGTACCTCCTCAGTTTTCTCATTTCTGTTTGCCCGAGCGTCTAAACGGGCGTAATGTGCTCGCGTGGCAAATTAACAAACGCCCGAGGAATGAGAGCTGCCATTTCTCCCTCCGTTCTTTCTCTTCGTCTGCCGAAAACGACAGCGTGCACAACCCTTTCCCCTGTTACTCCGGGCTCGTGTTCCATGTAGCCGAAAAGTACGGCTGGAGAATCGGGAGAGTGAGAGAGACGGAGAGATTTTCTCGTAAGCCGAGTGTATATTATATTGTCACGCGATAGCAATGACGGGGACGAATTTCATGTGCAATTAGAGGAAAACTCTACTACCTGAGTTAGTCAAGTACATTCTTGTAAATTTGCTTGATGAAAGTGTGAGAGAATGTTAATGAACTTTTCTTTTATTTATTTATCCATTTCATAAACTGAGTAATTCAGTGGATTTTTATATTACCAAGAAATATTGTTTCTTCAATTATTCATCCAAAACTTGAGATAATCTAATTTCCTCAAGTCAACTGTCTTTGTGAGAATTCAATAACTAACCTAGGAACAATGAAATTAATAAAACAGATAATGCAAACGTGCATTAATCTCAATTATCGTTTTCTCCATCAAGTACATACCTGGGAAAATGCAAATTTCAATAATGTCCATAAAATATTCGTACATTTTCGTTGACTTGTGTACACGTATGTATACAAGTATAATTTAATTCTCACACAGGTGTCGTCATCATTATTAGGGCGGATTTTAGGAGGCGAAGAGAGGGAGGTATAAATGTATGCGTGTATGGGTTATAACTCAGGGATAATATAGAGTACACTGAGTGTATAAACTCTAAGAATAGTCAATGTACAGACGGCGCGGATATAGCAACACCGATTTTACGCCTATAACTTGTGAGACGGGTCATTGGCATTGGGAGGGGGGTTGGTTATATAGGGTTGCACACGATACGTGCGCATTTCTAGCCCATCCAATTTCTCCCTCGTTCTACCCACCTCCTTCGCCCAACTGTGTGCGTCATCTTCAACAGATTTGGACTGTACATCTGACATTATTAAAAATTAATTAGGAATTCATTTCAGATAATAATTTATAATTGACCTTATTTGTTCAAAATATTTTGAGATTATACAGGACACTCTGAGCCAATTCGAGGGTGAAATGTCATGAAGATTGAAATTAAAATATTTTTGGGTGAATTAATAATTTTTTCATCATCAATTTATTTGAAGTTCGGTTATATTCAATTGACACGGCTGTGATGTGTGGTATCACATTGACTTAATAATTCGTGAATACATTGTGCCTGCGGAGCATGGTCTATCTTTGATGACTTGATGTCACCTAAGGTGGATTTCGAGGTGGTGATGTACGGGAGATACGATGAATAAATATGCGTCAATAAGAGTGACGTTAAAGCCGCGCGAGTTTGAAATGGGAAATGCGGAGGTTTTAAAATAGACGAGTTCATTCGATGATGTGAAACTGTGTGACGCATTGTCATGTACTGAGAAACGGATTAGTTTGACTGTAATTCTAAGCTAAGTTAATGAAGAATAAATAAAATTCGGAGCTAAGGTGAATGATAAGCAAGCAAATATTCGTTGATGATCAACGAATCGTTCGTTTTGGCATCTTCGGTGGGAAAAAATGCACCACTCGTTTCTAGTTAATTCTCTGACGCATCTGACACATCGCATGTGCGGCGACTGCTATATTTTTTTTTTCATTCTCATGTTTCAATTTTTGACGAACAACAGAATCGAATTCAAGCAAATTAGCCACATCGATTAATTACACAATGGCGAAATCCGTTTTTTTATAATTTTGCAGTTTATTTCAGAATTTATACAAGTGTTTGGAAATTTTTTCATCGAAGTCGACCCTCCCGAATGAATGATATGTTTCCTGAAGGGTTAAAAAGTGTGCCTTCTCTACAAGACGTGCAACGATTATCTCAGTTAATTCAATGAAATCGAAGTTGACAGATAGATGACATCTGAAAAAAGTGAGGTTAAGTGAAACTTTATGGAAAATATACAGGTGATGGGAAATTCCGTAGGGCGTGGGATTTTTTTTATTGAAGTTCCATGAAGTGAAGCCTGATCTTTGAGTTTTTGCATTGCAACAATGAGAGTTGGAGTAATCCGCAAAAAATAGAGAAATTTAAAAAAATCGACCAAGCCCCCAAACTGTAATAAAATTCCCAAAAATCGCTCTTCACCCACATTATTCATCAAAAATTTCCCCAGCTCTTCAAGAGAATCATAATAAAATTGATTAGCTCTTCGTCACAATCTCTAAATAAAAAATCATTTAAAGTCCTCAAAATAATCAATCGATTCTGACTGATGAATAAAATAATGATTAAAATGTTTGTGTGTGGTGCAACTCTGTGCCACTTTGTTTTCATACACTGGTGTATTTTCGTTGGAACGATTAACGGGGTTGGCCGGTTGCAGCACGTATTCCTGAGTAATAACAAAGAAGCACAAATTCGATCGTTTCCATACGTACAAGAGAAAGAGAGAGACCGCAAGAGGAGAGAAAGAGTGATAGTGAAGCCCAAATGGAAAATGAATTCGAAACATACCAGTGAATATAATGGCCTGCCCAATTTCTCCGGCCAGTTTGTATTTCACCGCCATTCATAAAGCGCATGCGAATAATAATCGCAGAAAGCATTTTCCCACCCAAACGCTTTTTAGTTACTATTACTATTACTACTGTATAAACAAATGTGAGGGAAGTTTTGCTGCCACGCAAATTCGAAACCGTGTGGTGGCGAATTAAAGGCGGAAAGATATCGTTGTGCCACACGAGAAATTCAAGCTGAGGAGGTGGCGAGAAACACTGCCGCGTAAAATACTGTCGAGTTGGTGAACACCAGAGGGTAACCAGTGTGGTAAAACCATCGAGAAGGGAAGAGGGTAAGGAGAAAGAGAGAGAGTGATAGAGAATGGGTGCAGGAGAAAGGCTGAACGTTATCGAGGCACGCGATGCTACGTAAAATAGACGCGCTTTGCACGCGCAAGTGACCATATCGCTATCAATCTGTGCGTATATAGGCTACTATTCGCTAATCTAAATCCAAGTAGCTAACGTAAACTCCAATTGATTTATTTGTCATGTAAATTCGTTGATACCAAGATTCCGTTTATTTCCTTTATTTTCCTCTTTTTTTAATAAAAAAAGAATCCTGGTAAACGTGATGGATTAATTTGTCATTAATTCACTCAGACGCGTTTTTTTTAATTTTTTAACGTGAAAATGAGAATAGGAAAAGACACAGGATGTAATGTAGAGAATGTCATGATTAAAGGGGTTGATTTTTTGGGGTGGGGGAAGGAGATGAAGCAGTAAGTAGCTAAGAAAGTTATTTCCTGACCGGACATGCTCTAAACCCTTTCAACCGGCAGATCATCCCTCTCTTCCACATCTTCAAGTTACATCAAAAATATAAATTCAACATTTATCCTCTGCAAATCATCTCTACAATTACGCAACTATTTAATCTCAATTGACAAATAAAATGAGCAAAGATGACGAAAAAAAAGACAAATTCAAAGATTTTCGGGTCTCTCGTGGAGAATGACAAAAAAGGAGAAAAATGCTTTTGTCGGTTAACGCCAGCAGTGGAAAAAAGAGATGGGCATACATACGCATTTGAGGGGAGAGAGAAAGGAGTTTAAAGGCTAAAGGCACTGAGATGCTGCGCCATGCATAACAATTAGCTTGCCCTTGATAAAATCATGGAAAACGTTGCATTTCTCTCTTTTGACTCTTGTGTCTCACACTCGTATTATATTATATATATATA
>JABSMS010011324.1:0-13331 GCA_018902275.1 Aleiodes sp. PSUC_FEM 10030003
TTATTATTATTATTATTATTATTGTCATTATTATTATTACTATTATTTTGATGTAACATAATTATTTGTATTCCTCCTGGCAGTGAGAATGGTAATGGGAATTAAAAAGAGGAGAAAAAAATAATTGTGAGTTATTTTGGAAACAACGGAATGGCGTAACTCATTGTTGTTCACAATGAATGGAAGTAGTTTTAGTGAATGAGACAAAATGAATGAATGAACGAGTCACACAGACTTTTACGCTCTCTCTATCCTAGAAAGCGTGCCTACACCATTTACTGACCAGCCTTTCTCCTTCTCATTCAATGAAATCACGTAAAGTAATTCTTTCATTAATTTTGAAATAGTTGAGAATATAATTATCAAAGTTTATTAGAGAGATGGGGTGAAATGGAGGAATGAGCAGAAATTTTCTGATGGAAATTGTGTGAAGAAAAAAAAAGAAAATTGTGGAAAAAATTACATAAAACAAAAATCTAAAATTTTCAAATAATCTCGTATTTCAATTCTGCAAATTTTTATGTTCAAAATTTCGTCGTCTTGAGATTTCTGAAATTTTTTTTTTTTAGAATCAAAAAAATAAATTATTTCCGTTTTTTCCGAGCTTCCGAATATTGGGTCAACGATGGACCAATGTTGGCCCAATATTGGTAGATAAAATTGGCTCATATTGACATTAATATTCGCCTAATATCAAGCCATGATATTGCTCCAATATTGAAAGAATACATGGTGCCAATGTTGGGCCGACTATTGGCCTTCATTGTTACACCCTTTACAAATAGTTTCGATTATCAATAATTGTCAAAGATAAACGAAGAAAAAAAATTGAAACAAACTAAATATTAATGAATGTTATTAATTTTTATAAAATCATTTCCCCTAGTAAAGTGATTTTAAAGTGTTTTTCATTAGTTAATAAAACGGTATTTCAGTGCGTGGACGGATTTTCACGCTCAGAAGCGTGGGAAGTTGTCTGACCACTGCTGGGGCAATTTGACGGAAATACTTGATCGTTCCTCTCCTGCTCACACGGACGAATTACCCACTTTTTCATCCGCGCTCTCGCAAATTGCCTAGGATTATCCAGTTGAGGGTATTCCGCCCACCTACCGAGGTCCACAACCTTATCAATTTCATTCTTTATATTATTTATTCCCAACAAAATTCTATTCTTCACATCTCTCCCAAAGTTTCGTCCGAAATAAAAAAAAAGGTAATAACATGGAGACAAAAAGGGGAAATTTGTTTCAAGTGCAGATAATCTAAAAACATGCAATTTTGTATTTTGGCAGACCGGAAGTTCGCCTAAACCAATCCCCTTTACTCTCTGTCTCTGTGGTATTATAAACCAGCTTGAAAATTAGCTCGTAAATATGGTCCCATTATCCAGCGCTTTACCTCGCAATTATCCTTATTGCTGATCGCTATTTTCTGCGTCCATTTATTCTTTATTTCATTATTTTCTTCATTTAAAAGTAATAATTTTACGCTCGTAATTTTTTGTTCACCGGAATATATGCAAATTTTCGGAAATCACTTGATTTTTTTGTGGAAATATAACAAATTATTCAGCTCCTCCGTCTTCTCCATTATGTCACTCGATAAATATTCAATCCTCATTCCATTCATTATATCAATTTCACTATTTGTTTATTCGAATGTGATAACGCGGTTACGAAGATTAAATGTTGAAAAAACAAACGAAGAATTCCATGAAACGAAGGACACTAAGATAATTAAAGATTCTTTGAGCCAAAGTTTATATTCATTGTGTACACTTTGGACGAAACCGGCGGACGTACAAACAGGCTCCTCTATCGTTCGTGGAAGAGCGTATGCAATTGGCACGTGCGAGGATTAACAATTGCTCATTTTCCACTGGCTATCATCATTCAACTGTATACAAAGCATTTTTTTTTCTTCATCAGTGTGTATTCGAGTTTGAAATAATAATAGAGAATAAAAATATGGAGGTTAATTAGGCGGAGAGAATAATAAACTATGAGGTGGATAGATAGAGAGAAATGGTGAATATAAATGCATAATAATATTATAAAAATAGGGTGGGAGAGGAACAGAGTGCACTGGCAGCAGGAAAAGATGGCGCTCTTCCTCACATTGTCTTTACCAGGTAAGCAGTTTGTGGAAGACATGGGAGCGGATGCGAGACTCCCTGCACGCTCCGTCAGCTATGCAAGCCCCGGATATCCACGAGTCGACGATGACGAATATGACGACTACTACTTCCTTTCAAAATTCTTCATTATCTACATCTTATGCGTTAAATTTTTACGTTTTTATTTGTTCAAGAAAATCTTACTGAACGCAATAGGCAAGTTGTGTTATTTTTTTTTTGAATTTCTCAATTGAAATTGACGGAATTCAAGCCAATAATTACCGAATATCACACGCCAACATTGGCACGCAATAGCACATCAATATTCGGCTATTAATGGTCGTTATTCCTTTCCCTCCTCGGGAGGTGAGAAAAACATACCCCAGCATATATGCAGGTAACGGACGTGAAAGAAAATAGAAAAAAAAATGTATTCGGATATATCATAAATAGGGGAAGATGGGGCAAAGTGGCCCGGTGAAACAACAGAATCTAGAATTTTTTCAAGGCTGAATCCCTTTACGCAAGAATTCGAAAAAATTCATCAACAAGGTAGACATTTTCGAGCAACTTCCTGAATTTTTCATTTTTCATGGAGTCCCTCACTTTGAAAAAAAATTCCGGGACATGGTGCACCACAGGGCCCCCTTTTGCCTCAGACTCCACTATATTATGTATCTGTAATATGTACGTTTAGAACATATATGTTCTTTATTTCACTTGTATATTTAAAGGAGAATAGGGGAATGCCGGTTGCCTCAGGGAAAATCCTTATTCTTCTTCACAGATTGATTTTTAAATATCAAAAAAATTCATGAGCGAATCATAAGTATTCTTCTATCAAATATTTGTTCATTACGGGCCAATGGATATGAGTATTTTTTGAAACTAATTATTCATTAAATCCTATTAAATACCGGTCTATCATTTGGCGATTATGACAAGTTCTACCATCTTCTAATTAAATACTTCATTATGACAATCACAGAAGCACACATAAATTTTTGGAATGTTTTAACAATTTATAATAAATATTCTAGTATCTACGTACAGTCTAAGTTGGCAGTTTGATGCCGCAAAAAATATGTCTGTATAGAGATACTAATTAAATGTAGAATTTCGCTAGTGAAAATAATTTGATATTATTTTTCAAAATATGCAAAAAATTAGGAATTTATTCATATTATTATGACATGACTCGAAAAAAATGGTCATGAAATGTAATTTTCTATCAGAAAATTTCAAATTTTTATGCAATTGTTCTGTTTATATCATGAAAAAATTTGTGATTTATTTCCACTAGGATTACCTATTATCCAAACTTCAATTGTCAAAAAAACATCGCGTTAATTTTGACAGTTTATTGTTTTTGTAAATAATGAAACATACGAAAAATTGGCCATATAAGAAAATGAAAAATTATTTAAATTATTAAATTCAATGCATATTGTGAAAAACCCACGGATATTCCGAGAGGTAACCAAAATAGCAAGATAGAAGCTTGGTTAATAACTGCAAACAAGTTGGCCGGTATTCCGCCATAGAGTTGACCGGCGATCCCTCATCTGACGATTCTATGATTTTATATTTATAAAAAACTATCGCAATTAAATTAACTAGAAAACAATTTTTTCCGTAAACGCAGACATTAACGGTATTTACGGAATAAACATCAATGCAATTTCTCAACTTGAAAAAAAATAAAATGATATTTTTTGCAATCAGTTTCCTATGAATGGAATAGAAGTTCACATGCTATCATTCTCACTTTATGGGCGAACACTATTCGCATTCTTAACGTAACCTGCAAAACTTTCGCATGATTTCGAGATTTTTTTCTTGTCTCGAAATTTCAATGATTCAAAAATGTGAGAAAAAAACATCAAATAATTATTTCACCCATAAAATTCTATTTAAGGAAATAAATCCTCGGTTATTTCTTTCAAGTTAAAATTATTTCAATACATAATTAATGATTCTCGGTAAAAAAAACTTACTACCTAAAATTATCCTTAATTTTGTTTTATGATATTGTCCATACATCGCCTTTTTTTACGATGAGTGGTAATTTGGATATCTTATCCGGGATCGTGTATCGGTGTTGGTGTTGGACCGATCGCCGTAGCAAATCGGGAATTGCGCACGATTCAGCGCACGTGCAAGTATTAAAATCGAAAGGAGTGCCATGGTGTTTTGTGTGTGCGAGACTTTCGAAATGGATAGTTAAGTGTAAAGTTTTCTATCTATGTTTTTACTTTTTATTCATTTGTTTTTTCTAAAATTTTTCTGAGTGTGTGCATTTGCATGGACACTTATTGTCTGATGGTGATATCATTGTGTTGGATAATCGATGTCAACGGGTGTGAACTGCGAGCGGGATTAATCTTTCAAATAGAACAATGTGCGAAAAAAAAATTGATTTCTTTACTACGATAAATTTAAAATTTGACGATTTTCAGGGGAAAGTGGGGCAGAATACAATAGCAGGGCTCAATTGGATATATAGCATAAATATACTTCGTTTTGATCGATTATTTTCTAATTGGAAAAAAATTAGGAGTAGTTAAACATTTTGAAGATAAATCAATGACAGAAAAAAATTATTCATGCAATTAGCGATTTTTCATTATTACTTTGTTGCATGAACGAACGACATATTGTATGCTCGTGCTCCACCTCCGCCCGTTTGCCAATCTAGGCAAATGGACGACGAAAGGGGACGGGTACTATCCAATTAACCACAGCAAAAGAAGAGAGAGAGACGAGTTTGTAACAATTGAATGGAGGATGATGATTTCCAGGTTTTTCAAGCCTTCTCGCAAGTCGTGCGAACATCCTCTTCCTTCGATTATTATAGGTCTTCCGGTCCATATTACATAAGGCTCAACGATTTTATTTTAGAGAAGAATGAGGGAAATCGTTTGATGAAGTATTCTCATTAGATAATCCATCGTATTTTATAATAATCATTTTTTTTTTATTTCTTCATTTACATAAACAAATTGTGGAAACTGATACGTGATGGAAATAATCAATTATCATGATTAGAAATTTCTTTTGTAAGATTCATGAATTATCTGTAATGATTCTCACTCGAATTACAATGTAAAAAATCACAGGAAACAAAATGGAAAACAATATAATAATCGAAGCACATGTGTAAAATCAGTAATAATGCTTAGCCAGTGTGGGCTCATTATTGCGGTACATAATGAAGCACCGGAAAAATCTAACATACGAATTATAAAAAATACTGAATAAAGATGAGAATAGAAGGCATTATGAAAATTAAGAAGTGGAAGAATTCATTTGGAATTGAAGAAAAGGAGAGGTGAAAAAAAAAAATATCGTAAAAACTAATGAGGCTAATATCCGTAAACAATATTGGCAGCCGATATAACGCCGACATTAGCCCAATATCACATGCCAATATTAGCAACCGATATGAGGCCAATATTGACAGCCGATGTGACGCCGATATTGGCCCAACATTACGTAAAACGGTTGGCACAGTATTATATCCCAATAATGGCATACGATAACGCCCCAATATTGGGCCACTATTGGCCCGATATCGCAGCCATTTTTACAAATATTCAGAATAAATTTCATTTTGTGGCAAAAGATATAGCAAAAAAAAATAAATCGTAGTTTGGTGGAAAAATTTAAACGTTTAAACGTCAATTTGAAAATTTTATTCTGCAACAAGAAAAAAGTGATAAATGGCGAGAAATTTTTCATTTTTTTGACTCTCTCAGACTCTATCATGAATTAAATCACACCAAACGAATATTTCCTCAATAAAATAATATCTCACCTGAGTGAAAAAAAAGACGGAAAAAACGTGTGAAACAAATCGATATAAATGCTCGTAAATACGGATAGAAGGTAAAAATAATTTACTGTGTTTTATAGATTAAGGGTTTCAAGTTTTGCTGAAAAACATACGTTTGAATTATTCGGGACAGTTGTTTTTACACAGTGAGATTGCGTGGAAGATAACGATTCACTGGGTGAAAAAAAAAGAAATTCGACGTAATTGAGTCTTATCACGGATCTACCTGAAGATAATACACGGGCCGAGCCCCCAATTGATCTACGATCCTTCATGATTCTCCGTTACTCTATCTCTCTCTCTCTCTCTCTCTCTTTAATATTTAATTATGGATAATCGGGGCGCACAGCATGGATTATGCACGATCATAGTAAAACGGATATTGATTTATTCAGATTACGCTACTAACATTTGCTACTAATTTAAAATGAAAAAATAGATTTTGATTTTTTTCTTCTGAGAATTCATTTTCAAGTTGAGTTAAACAATTTTTTCGTGTACTTCCTGTGTATGTATTGTGTGTAGTTAATGTAGGGAGGACTCGTACGTTCGTCTCGGAAGGCGGAGTTTGCAAAGAAATCCAGTAGAAACAGAGCGGAAAGAAATCAGAGAAGTAATTCGCGCTTCGAAGTGAACGGACATTGCAATTTTTCCAGTTTTTTCTTCCTCTATTTCTTATTTAATTTTGAAAATTGATTCAGTCTCTAGATAATGTGTTTTCTTTTTTAATTCAAAGGAGGAAATATTTGTTTTTTAGTATTTCATGAATTTGGTGAATTATCAGAAATTTCAAAATTTCGTTTATAAAAACGGGAAATTACCAATGTCATTAAACCATAAAGAGACAAGAGCCGAATACTCGGGCAAGAAAAATGGAATGAGCCAGGCTCTAATGTCGACCTGAAGAAAAAGCGGCCGATATTGACACCACATACTCTTCCCCAACATTGGCCCAATATTACCTATCAATATGAGGCAATAGTACCTGCCAATATTGGTCCAAGATTACCTGCCAATAGTGGCCTGATATTAGATGTTAATGTTGAGCAAATTTCACGGGTCAACATTGCCCCAAGAATCTTTGCCGGCGAAGCTCAGTTATTGGTGCCAATATTTCCGGTAATGGCTGCGATATTTAATCAATAAGGTCCCAATATTGGGCAAATTTTTGCATGTAATATTGGGCTAATATTAGCAGTATATCGCTATCGGTGTAAACATTGCCAAATGATATTGGGCCATTATTGGCATGCAATATTGGCATTATATCGGGTGCCACAATATGAGCGATATATCAGGTTCTAATATTGGAGCGATTATTGGCCATGTTTCTTATATTGGCTGGCCCTACACGGGATGGGCACTTTGTCATATCTGAATAATTCTTCTCGTAACTTTATGCACACATTCCCACATTATCTTCTACTTTTCTTGGTCACTTAAGCTGCAGCACTGAAATTATTATTTTTCAAGTCTAGTCTCTAAATCTTGTGGCGTATCACGTCTAGACACCTTTCTAACTGCCTTTGCTATCAATTTAACTGCGTTTCGTCGAGGGGAAAAGTGTGCGATAATGGGGTGTATATAACTTAACTATATACTTAAACAGTTTACCACATTTTGCGTCATGTTATTGCAGACTGGATCAGACATTTTATGGTTTTAGTTCAGATATTTACCGCATCGCCCCTCATTTGCAATTAATTTCATAACTTTGATGATGAAAGAAGAAAAAAACACATTAAATAAATAAAGTATCCAATTCTCTGTTTATTTCAAAATTTATCATCCATCCCATTAGGCTGAGAAAAATGATCTAAAAAAATTTTTAAAGCCCACGAATGTACTTAGAAAAGCCGTAGGAAGCCATTCACGTGTTTCCGTTCAACAGGAAACGCAGCGGGACACCCATTCATCAATTCCTCGAATGTAAACACGTAAAACTGAGTAAAAATATATGAGAAAAATAACCAAGAGAAAAAAAATAATGAAGTTTTCATAATATTCGAATTTATAATTCTATCATCAATCGTTTTTTTAAAATTCATTCTCTTCTCCCTTCACTCCTCCCATCTTGCTCCTTGCCACTAAAAAATCCGTGGGTTTTCTCAAAAGAATACCGACGACAAAAGTGAACAAGCAGACGTTTCTTCGTCACCTACGCAAGAGGAATCTCTTTCTCTTCACCTCGCGAGAGTTGGCCTTTTATTTATCCTTCATTCGCACACTCGTTTGCGCTACAAAACAGTCTCGGGCGAATTTTCACAAAACCCACACGCCAGTACACACAGGATGTAGGCTTTCCTCTATTTTTCTCTCTCGTTATATCCTATTGAAAATGCAATATGTCAGAAGAAAAGTAACGGGAGGATAAGAATTTTTCAAATACAGATAAGAATGATGAAGAAAAATTAAAGGTAAATTGGTGAATTGTCCAATCGATATGGGTACATCCATCATTTAGATGCAAGGTGAAACTTGTATCGGTATGCCGTCGAGTGCGGTGACACCTTGACGATGGGTTGGGCCGAGTGGGCTTGTCAGGTCGTTTTCGCCTACGAGATACGTCAATTTTTTTTATTACGATTTTCTCTCTTGTTTCCTTTTATTCTCTCATGTTTTTTTCTAAATTTTCATTTTTTTAAATTTTAGTAGAAAAATTTCCTCGGTTTTCTTGCCCCGAAACTTCTCATCTCATTAAAAAAAAAAGAAACATAAAATGCAGAAAACAAAGGGGCGAATAAAGAACCTTCAACTAAGAACTTTTTGAGAAAATGAGGGCAAATTGAAAGCTAATTTTTCAAGCATATCCCTCCGAAGAGATTGAGAGAATAAAAAAATAGGCGTGCCATAATCGATAAATATCGTGGGTGGAGAAAGACGAGCGGAATCTCGTGGGCCACGTCCTGAAATCTTTACTGAATGAGAAGAAGAACGCCACGTGGGCGCCACGGGGCAATATTGCCCTCTCCCTTACTCCACCAAGCATGCCGCACACACCTCACACACAACCCGGGCACACTCTTTTTACGCGCAGAGAAGCCTTGAACGACCTTTTTTGGTATCCAGCCTAAGCCGAATTAAATATTTATTAAATTAACCAAACAAATTTCAAGAACACAAAATCATTGACGTAATCAATTGAAAGAAAATTCATTAGATGAAATTGAGAAGGCTTAAAAAAATAGTGAAGTGGTGAGTGAAATGAAATTCGCTATTTGAAATTATTGGTCCATTATTAGTGCCAAGCTTGGCATATAATTTGAAACAATGTTAGCATCCCGTGTAGGGCTAGCCAATATATGAAACATGGCCAATAGTCGGCCCAATATCCGTAACCAACATTAGCAAACGATATATCGCCAATATCGACCCAATATCACATGCAAATAATCGCTCAATGTCCCTTGGCAATGTTGGAACCCGATATAATGCCAATATTGGTCACGAATGTTGGCACCAATAACGGGCCAATAATGGCCGTTTGCCTTCCCCTGCTAGGGATGTGACATTGATCCAATATTGGTATGTAATGTTAGAGTAATATTGGCTAAGCAACGCGTACCTAATATCGGCCCAATATTGTATGCCAGTATTGGTCTAATATTACATGAGAATATTGACATGCGTTGGGTCCAATATCGCAGCCATTATCCCTAATGAAGGCACCAATAATGGGCCATCAATGGCCGTTTTTCCTTTTCCTCCTTAGAAAGTTACCTTAAACAATGAAACAACTTTGAAAAGGAAAAAAGTTAAAAAAAAACATTAATTGACAACGCAAATTAGTTTGAAGACATAAAGATTTGCGGTGAGATGGTTGAATAAGAATAAAAGTAGAAACGTAAAGAAGACCGTTTACTGCGGCCGGAAATGAGCGGTGCGTTTTACGAGCTCGCCTCGTATTGCCAGTGATTGCCTTAGCTTTAACCAAACCACTTTTATTTCCTTTTCTCTCTCTTCTCACACGCTCCACCCTTTAATCCAGTGCAATCGTTTCGTCCTCCTTTTTTCCTATCAATGGACGTATGAATGGTACCTCTTGTGCCTCCCCTCCCCTTTCTCTCTTCACCCCCTCTGTCATTGGTACATATGCAGTGAAACGTAATTTGTATCATTCAAACCTCAAGCCTCAAAACCAGAAAAAAACATTCAATGGAAATTTTTCTATTCTTTTTTTTTCTCCGCCTTAGAGAAGAAATTTCATTCAATTAGAAGCAAAAGAAGAATTTAATGAATGAAAAAAAAATGTAACACACAAAATGGTGGAAAGATAGTTATCAAAATGGAAAAAAGGCCTAGTCGAATAATCCCCACCGGAAGAAAGTCGTTGGATTTTAACGAGAAGGAAGACGTGGAGATACGGTAGGCGAGTTTGTTACGCCGGATACGACCCAGAGACGGTGAAAAGAATGGAAAGAAATCATCAAAGAAGAGAACTCTCAAAAGCATCCTCAAAGAAATTCAAATATTCTTTTTTCATTTTATTTGAGAGAATATATTTATTCCTCCTCTTCTATCTTGAATTTTATAAAGAATGAATTACGATTTTTCGGTTGAATTATTGAGATGAAAAGAAAAATGAAGATTGAAATGTAATTGAAATAACAATTACGCGAGTTCAATCAGCAAATATCGAATGAAAATCAGTCATTCAATAAATGTTCAAAGCATGCATTCTTCCATTCATGTTCCGTGTTTCACTTCTTCATTTCTTCGATTTTCTCCGGAATTTCAAACTAAATTTCTCTTTCACACCCTCCTTACCATCCCTTGAAATCAACTATTGCGTGGGAGCCACAAATGGTCGGATTGGTATTCGAGGGAGAAAACTAAGGAAAGGGAGTGAGAGAGAGAGAGAGAAAGAGCGAAGAGTTTTGTATTATATGTATAAAGAAGAGAACAGAAAAGAAAAATAAGAAGAACAGTGTCTCGAATTCGATCATTCTCGGATCACTCGAGTACGAAAGAAGGGATTCACCTCTAAAAATTCCAAGCGTGGGCGTGAATTTTCTATAAACGAGAAGAGCATAAAAAAAAATCCAATGAAATTGTGGAGAAATAAAATTACAGAAGGAGAAAAAAACTGATTCCAGATTTTTTTTCGCTCTATATCGTTCCCACCCACGAGGAATTTCATTCACCGTAGCTTGATTTTTTTTCATATTTATTAACATTATCTTTCGCCACTTTTTCGAACACTCCATTGAATGAACGTGAACTGTGTTCCGTAGATAAAGAATAATTCCCTTTCATCACAATTTAAATGAAAACAAATCTCTTGAATGGTGATGCCAAGGAATAGAAAGAACGGCCATTATTGGGCCAATATCGGCACAGGATATCAGCTCAAAATTGGGAAAATATATGGTAACATTATTGGGCCGACTATCAGCCATTTTTCCTTTATTGGCGTACTCTACACGGGATGTTGAATGGAAATGTGACCGGTCAAATGACCGTCAACGACAATCGTCATGACAAAATAGAGAAATTAAGCATTTTGTGAAAAATAAATTGAGCACAAGCCTTAGTAGATAACGGACACATTCATTTCCTGAGCGTTATTGTAAATAGTTTTATAACTTGTCTTTCATTGGCGCTAAACTGGTGATTATTATGCTTCCCATAAGAAATTATTGTTTCATTCATTGATAAAGATGGCGATTCCACAATATTCCAATGCTGACCAAAAAGTAACAAAAAAGAGGATGTCGATAATTTTCAGCTGACCTAACCAAATCATGAAACAAACGTCATCTCACACAATCGAGCAATAATGTTCCCCACAAATCAAAATTAGAATATCCTCTATTAATATTCAATGGAAATATTGACAAATGCATCAAAAAATACTTTGTTACTTTAATGAATGTGTCGGCAAAATATTGCAACAAATTGTTAGTGAATATTATGAGTAGTTAACAAAGTCCTTTCATGCTGCGCATTCCAATTGATTATCACCTGTCTCATACCTATGTATGACAAAACCCCAAGTTGGTTAAATTTATTGCGCAAGCCAGGCTTGAAGAAGGAGGCGATAAATTTTCCATAAGAACGACAAACTAAACGAGTAAAGAATTAACGATGTGTTTTGAAGCCAATGGGTTTCGATCGGTTTCATATATGTGTTTAAATATACGTACATTTATGTATATATATAAAATATGAATCATGATTATTCTTTCCTAAACTTCATTTAGAACACATCTCGAGAACTATTAAAGAAAAAATAATCTGCACCTATATAATTATATTTCGCACATATTTGCCGATGTATATCTTGTATATTTTTCATATATTTATGCATATATTGAGCGTGTATTCATTTGGATTCGAAAAATGGCCGATTCTTACGTATTCAGAATATAATTTTGTATATTAAAAATCCATCTTGTATATACATAATTCTATATTCAGACTATATCTATAATATACCTTCACATATATTTTTTTCAATACTGCCAATATGTATTATTAGTATGTGATGGAAAATCTGGAGAAATAAGAAATATCACAGAATTTCCTTGAGGAACTCTATCGGAATTCTGACGATGAAAGCGAAGTTTAAATGAAAAAAAAATGAATAAAAGTGAAGTACATCTTTTCCCACGATGAAAGCAGTTATCAAACTCGGTATAATCTGCCCAGCTGATGTATACTTCATGGAGTTGTAGCACGTCATGAACTTTCTGGCTTCGTCTGCAAGTGTCTCAAGAGAGAAGTGTCATCCTCCATAGTGAATTCCAAGTATTTCGCAATTTCTATTTCCCCGAAGATAATGACGCAACATTATTAAACTTTGTTGGGACATAATGATCCCTCAATTACGTAGACAACTTGACTGGAATCGACGGAATAATGAAATTTTCTTTTCGAAAAATGATGAAAAATCGTCTCGGCATAATACGAATAATGAAAATCCTTTTCAATCAATTTTAATTGACAGGAATTACATCTAAAATTGGGGAAATGAACAGTACATGGTACAGAGATGAAAAGGAAGATTGTTGAGAATGTGAAGTGCTTGAAGAGAGTCTATAATCGAGTTTCGTGGTTGAATCATTCCACCAAGGGCCCTTGTACAGCATGTTCCAAGTTTATTTACCTTCAAATGACTCTTTAAGCCGTGAAAGAGGTATAACAGAAGGTTGAAAGCCACTTTAATGAACTCAGTAAACATTGCATTGAAGAATCAAAGAAAAATAATTTTTTCTCGAGAATTTTCATCTTGAGAAATCTATCATCGAAATTGTATGAATGACGTTTGAATACACGTATAAAAATTTCCATGACAATTGTCATGACATTGTGATGGCATTGTCATGACATTGTCATTAAAAATTTGCCGCTTGCCATGGCAACCCTGACCAACTT
>JABSMS010011335.1:0-13327 GCA_018902275.1 Aleiodes sp. PSUC_FEM 10030003
TATGTATTTATAATATTTTCCATTCTGAAAATAAAGAAACTGAATAAAATATATCCGAAAGATATAAAAGCTAAAATATACCGATAAAATATATTTAAATTATCTGGTTTAAATTATCTTATATTTGGCATTATTGGTGCCAAACCTGATGGAACAGTCGATTGAGCCGATCGATTTGTTCATTCAGTCGAGATCCACTGGGTTACTCATCGGTGAGAACACTCGAAAACTGCAGAATTGATACAGAACGAAGATGGAAAGTAAATCAATAAGAAAATGGAACGCTGTAGTTGCTCGCTTGCTACGATCGCTCGCGAATTGGCGGGCGGTATTGCTTGTTCGCTCGTGAATCGAAGTGTATGAGTAGGTATGCGTTAGAATAGATGTGATCCTGTGGAACTACCCCAAGACCTTCCCATTTTTTTTATTAAAAAACTATAAAACTATTGAATCGATTTTGATCGAAATCTAATCACCACTAATTCACATCAAGACACTCCGATTGCAACTTTCATCAATCCGATTGCATCATTGATTAATGAGAAACCGTGAACGAAAAATTGGTTCCGTACGTACATGCAAACACACACACACACACACACACACACACACACACACACACACACACAAACGCGCGCGCGCGCGCGTCCGCATGCACACGGATACGGACACGGACATGGTCTTGAAAACAATTGGACAATGTCGTTGGAGTCTCAAAACATGAAGATCTTTGAAAGAATAAATTTCTCGTTTTCGGGGTCAATCCAATAACTTCCTTTACGAGTAGCTAAAAATAGGAAGAACAAGTAAACTATTCTTGAATTCAAAAGCCAATCGATTCTTTATCGATCGATGAAAATGGATTAAGTTTTTCAGTTGCCATAACAACCAGTGATCGACTGGGAGTCGAGTGAATGAGCAGGTCGACTCTACCATCGACTGCTATCGAAACACGATCCTCAGGTCCAGCAGGGAAGCTTTCGGATATTAACAGAAATATCGCGCCAATGATAGATCAACATTCAAGCATTACCATGTGCAGTGATATTGGCAGATAATATTGGATCAATGTCGGCATGTGACATTGGCCCGATATTGGCATGCAATTTTGGAGAAATATTGACATATGATATTAGGCCAATATGAGCATCTCATATGGGGCGATTATTGGCCGCTTTTTTCTGTATTAGTAAACCCTACACAGATATGATGGGGACTGAGCTCTATACCAGTACGGTATTTTGCATAGTTAGTGAATGGTTGAAGAATATTCGAGTACTTTTTCACCTTCTTTAACATAAATGGATAGGAAGATATTGAGTATATTTTATATTTCAATAACATCTCCTTGTTTTTCCTCTTCTTTCAAGCAATAAGATTGATTCACCTGGATATTTCTGTGAAACACATATTGGCTTCTGAAGGACTTCCGTATTTCATTGGTTTCTGCGTAAATCGAGAGTTACGGGCTTCTTTGATGATAAAATATAGAATTATTTGACGACATCTTGAACGCATGGATTTTTCTCGTTCCACTGGAATTCGCCATTCTCCCGAATGCTCCGTAACTGCTTCGAAAATTCTTGACTTTTCATTCAATTGATTTACTTTATGATAGAAATAATCGGAAAAATATATAAAATTTCAACTATACAACATATAAAACATATAAACTTTCTTTTATGCACCAATAAATGTCGTTTACTACAGCTACGTTTTTATTGAGGTCAATAGTTTTCATTTTCCATTGTACTTGGGATCAGTAGAATGAGTAAACTTTTAGTGAGACAGTTAAAAGTTGAGCCTAACGTTTCACGAAACTCGTCGAAATACTGTGTTATAACTCTACCGAACCAATTTAGAATACGTAAATTATCGCAAAATTTTCTCTCAGTGCATACACACAAAGTGCAAAGTTGCTTGAAACTAGAATTATATTATACATGGAGTCAATGATTATTTGATTCTCCAATACGTGAAAAGTTGATCCTAGTCTTTTACTTGGAAAATCCCCGTTACTTTCTCCATCCAATCCGCTCTATCTTGTACGTTTACCCAAGAGACACCAAGCTCAATGCAGCATCTACAATATATATCATAGGGTACATAAAAGTTTAGTTTGAAAAAACTCTTGGTCACTCTCCTATTTGCCACGAAAGAGAAAATTCGAAATGAAAAACGAAATCAAGATAAAAAATGTTAAATTTGATATGAATCTCTTTGTGCAGAAATATGCACATGGTTATATATTTTACCTGCGGTATTTTTCACGAGAATACATATCATGGATGTTAACGCATAACGTCACTCTGAAGTCTAGAATGCTGAGTTGAGGGATGATATAAAGTTAAGGATAGTTGCACATTTCCCTCTCGTAAAACTTCCGACTTCAAACTTTTTTTTTATTCCCAGTGTGAACGAGTAAAATTCTGAGATGCGTGAAGAAATGAAAGAAGAAAAATACAAGAATGAGAAACTACGTGTGTATGATATGAGAAGGCATCTCCAGCACAGTCCACTCAAACTTGAGGGTGAAGAAGGAAAAGAAGGTCAGACACGTGATTCCCTTTTTTTATTGGACGACAAATATTTCGGATATGTACTGCTGTCTATCCTCGAAAGTACCCCAGTTGGAAGGCTCAAAGGTAAAGTAGTAAAACTGATATATATCACTGAAAGCAGAAGTGACAATCCTCAAAACATCCAGCAGTGAAGCAAAATACTTATATCCCAAACAGTTACGAAACGCTAAAATATATAGTCGGTGTATATATGTGAGAAAGAAAATAAAAATTAAGTTGGAATGGCACTTGGCTCTTGGACTTACACTGTGTTGAGTGGGGTTACTACGTTTGTACATACATAGAAGACACATAGATAACACAAAAGGTTGAGAGAAACTTTTTTTTTCGAGGGGGACTTTTGCCGCGTGAATTCTCGAGAGTAGGAAGCGAGGAGAAGGAGAGGTCGTATGCCGCATTGTCGGATAGCTTGGAAATAGGAGAGAAAGGATAAGAAGAAAAAAATAGTATAGAGGATGTAAAAGCGAGAAAAAAAGGAAGTAGAGAAGAAAAAGGAAAGAAGGATGAAAGAGGAAAAAGAGAATCACCAAGGATAATTCAAGTAATGGTCCGTCGTGGCGGAAGCCAGAGGCGGTGCTGCAAAGTCCAAAGGAAAATGTATATATATGTATAGAAAATGGGTAGTGTGAGGTAGACCACGAAGATAAGGGTCGCAACCACTGTACGATCGAGATTGTCGTGGCCAGAATCTCGGAGAATCCAACTGCATGGGGAGCAGATGCCAAGTGTCCTACTCCTGTTATCTCGGGTAGAATTATTATTTCTTTATAGGTTTGACAATTTCAAAAATTGAAGAGCGAAATGCTTTTCCCTGTAACTTCACAAACGAAGATAATTGGAGTGATAAGAGAAGTTACCAGCTTCAAATATTGTTGGAATTTAAAGTTGATAGCGGACTACTTTTCTCGAGCAGTGTTTGCACAAACTCTTATGCATGTAAGATGGTAAAGTGCATTGTGTCGAAAAAAGGGATGTTACCTTATAAATAGAAGCCCATATACTATGGGCACTTTTCTTTCATCTTACGGCTTCCAATCTAACACTCGAGGGTGATCTCCGTTTTTTTTCTTTTATAGCCTCTCATTCCCTTGTTGTACAGTAAATCGTGATCGTCCAGGATAGAGCGTACTTGGACGCTTCTTATGATATACCATGCTATCCATCATAACCATTTCTGTCTGTACCCACAGCCTTATCGCTTATGGAGTCTAATGGAAGAACCAAGGGATGCCCGTTGAGACGCGATGGTTATAACCATGCAAAGAATAACTTCATTTTTCTCATGTACAACACTACAACCGGTTATATGTGACATTTAATTTCTCATGGGGGAGTAAATTTTATGTAAGAACAGTATTGAGGTCATATTAAGAAAGTGCCACTCTGCTGTCATATGACTTGAAGTGAATAAAATTTTCTATTCATATTAATAACACATATTTTATTTCCTGCAATAATATCGGTAAGCTATTCTCGCAGTGTGACATGTGTGGAGAAAGCGGTGCAGATTTTTATTCCGCTTTTTGTTGCACTCGTTAATGTTTTATATCTTATATGAAACGGTGGATCATGATATCATCACCGGAGTGCAAAATGAGCGCTGCGCAGGTTAGTGGTTATGTCTCGTTTTTGTGCACTGTTTAACTTCCCGGAAATTAGAATAATTTTTCCTTCTTTGTGAACGATTTAGTCATCACATAAGAATGCTTTCGTCGGATTTTTGAGAAGAAAGTGAAATGATTCCTCTCCTCTCAATGCATAATTTTATATGGGAGAGGAAATATCGAGAACGAACATGTTCAGGAGATAGCTACAAATTGAAACACGGTGCAGATTTGTAAACTGTTGAGAATATTGTACCGAAACTCCCATACTAAATTACAGATATTATTAACATAGTCTTATATTTGAATCGCTCCAATAGTTTATCATCAAGGAATTAAAAATTCGACATCTTTCGCAATTCGATCTTTCTAAAAAATTCAGAGAATTAAGTATCAATTCGAAGTAATCTTCCGAATGTTCAATTTCACAGTGTATTCAATACTGAAATTGAAATGAAAAAAATTAAAAATCTTGCGCAGAAAAACTTTCCTAAATTATACTGGTATTGCTTCGAATTTATAAATTTGCTGTGCCACTCGGATATTTATCTAAATGAATTGCCTATGTTTTTAATTTTTTGGATCTAATTCACTGTCGATTTTTCCCTGCTTAATAAACATATAGCGTTTGTGCAACTGTATGCATAGTTGTTTGATACCTATGCATGGGCTAGAAATTTTAAGTTCAAGAACCTCAAAAAATAGAGATTAGAAGAGGAGGCGCGTGAAGGGACTTTTCTAGGACTCTCGCGGGTCAAAGAACGCCACACATGCCGGATTTACGACTTTTCGTTAAGCGGGAGAACCGATAAACGTCGTTCTGTGTTTAATAGAAAAAATCGTTGAATGCATGTAAAAATCTCTTTTTTGGGACAAGCCTTGCATTGATAAATTAAACAACACATAGTGTCTTTAATTGATCAACACAAGCCGCAATTTTACGACTAAAAGTCCGTGAGAAAATTAGTTTTGAAAGCAGGAAAATAAAAAATAATGGGGAACAGAAACTCGAAAATTAAAATTAGAAAGAACGAGACAACTCCAAAATCTTTCGAATCGATAAAAGTACTAACATGATAGTATATAATTTAATCTTCTTATTAAATGTAAATGCATTCAATAATCAAAATTATGAAAGAAGGATTAATTTCATTCAATGGAAAAAAAACAATTAATTAATTGAAATCATAAAAACGAAAGTATTCAAGAGAAGAATCGAAAGGTAAAGAAACATAAGAAGAAACTTATCGACATTGCACTGCAAAAAGATAGTTTTCTCAATTATGGTTAACTTGAAAGAATAATATTATACCTGAACCGATTTTTTTTATAGAGAATAGAGAGTAAACGAAACACTGTGTGGAAGAAATTCGGGCATTTCGGAAACACGTGTCATTAACGTGAGTTGAATAAACTTCTCTCACATGTAAAATGTTTTCGAGCTAATGTGGAAGGGGACGTCACTTTGATGCGTTGTGCCTATGCATATGGGAAAAGAAAATCTATGACGCGTTTCCCTACTCCAACTCTTTTTTGGATAGACTCAGGATAGAATATATAGACAAGGGACAATTCTAAAGTCAGTGCAGTCAAGCAGTCAAGGCAGTTCAGTCAAGTTAATTAAGTTAGTCAGTCAGTTCACCTCAGAGTGAAAATGAGAAAACGAAAGAAAAAGAAAAATATCTTGAACTCAAAGTAAAACCTCAATACAATTCCGAATAATTTTGAGTTTAATGGTCAGTAAAGTCTCGATTCAATTCCAAATATTGTTCAAAGTAAAAATTAGAATTGTTAGTGGATAACGATTAATTCAGCCAAGATATTTGTAATAAATAGTAAGTGAACAAAAGTTATGATTGTTTTTTTATACTTTTTTTATCTGGTTTCGAAAATATAGGCTCCTCAGAGTCAGTTGGAAAATTTAAATTCAATTATTCACTCTCCTCCTCAATCAAAGAATTCCCATCCAGATCTATTGATCGAGAGATTAGGATCAAAAAGGGAACGTGCCATTTCTTTGGAATATTCAATTTTTTTATATAAATTAAATTCAAACATTTTTATTTTCAATTTTTATCAAACGTTCGTTATGTCACATTTGAATTAAATTCCAAAGACATTGAGACATAACATTCTAGGAGCTTGTCTGATCGGAAATTGCGTTGCTAATTATTTAAAGATTACGCGAAATTGGAATGAAAATATTTCTTTTCAGCCTAACATTGTGAAATAACACTCACTTAATTATCAACGAATTATTATCATTAGAAATTCAGCTATCTTCAACATTCCTTACGTTCAAGTGGATCTACCCGAATTTCCTATCAATTGAACTAGTCTAGGAGCAATAATCAGCAATAATGCAAATTCGTTGGAAAATTCGGAGACAACATTCGAGAGACATTAAAGTAAAATGGAGTGCGTCCACATGGTAGCACTCAGTAGCTCAGTAATATTCATGTCTAGTGTTTCAGCTGTGTGCTAAGTAAATTTTCATTACTGCACTAATAGCTTTGTTCTCATTAAATATTAGAGGAATGACATTGCACAGTTGCAATTCCAAGATCCAAACACAGTAAATGAGGCAATATAATTAGATCAATCGTGCACTTGAGAAGTTCAGTTGAGAATTAGTGGATTGCAGTTGGGTCGAAACGGATTTAGGTACTTCCTCGTCTATCATGTTTATACTACATGCCCAACGTCTCTCATCATTTCACTCAGGTACCCACGTATACCAATACTAACGTCATCATATTGATTCGTATTGTGTACATATGTCTGTGAGCACACGCACTCACTCGCCAATTCTCCCTCAGTTGGATTCATACTATTGGCTTGGCAGTTTGTATGTCTTGGTGGCTCTGAGATACCCTTAAGCGAGGATTTGTGTGTCAACATAACTGCCAGAGATAACAAGTATCGAAAGGAGAATGATATACATATATATCTTCGTGTGTGGAGAAATTGTTGAGCCCCAAAGGGGTGATGAAGCTACTTGCAGTTCAACAACACTATTAACCTTTCCACGAATCTCCACAACACAATCACGAATAATTTACTCAGATGCTTATTCCAACAGCATTCATTACAGATTATTTCCTTTTGTTTGAACGTTAAGGGTGCTACTCTTGTTGCTTTTTGCATTAAACCGTCCACGATTTTTGTAATGTCTTTGGCTGCGATTAGTTCACAGCTAGTAGCTATCAATAGTAAGGAGTTTCTTGAACATCTGCTAAAAGTTCCACAGTGGTTAGCAAATAACGACTTAGTTTTCATCTTCGTCTTCCTCCACCTTTCCATTTTACCGAAAACTAGGCTGGTTGTATAACATTATTTGTCGGTGTATCTCAATACTCATACCACAAGTAAGCTTCTGACTAACAAGCTGAAACTGCCGGGTACAGTGGATGTCGAATAAGGAGAAGTGGATTCGAAAAGTTTCAAGTGTGGTTTCTTCATGGTCGCTTGGTAAATTTAGTCGTTGCATTTCTCTCTTATTAGAATTTCATGAATAGCGTTAATAAAAAGACTAGAGATGAAGAGGAAAGAAACATGTATTTGATGAGAACAAATACAATAGACGCTCGTTCAAATTTTTTTATAGTACTGATGTAGTAGTGTAAATACTAATAAGAATGGAGATGAGAGTCTGAACCTACTGATAATGTGAAAAATAAATGGTTAAAGAGGAACGAATTTCCTTCATTTCCTTGAATGCGACCCTCCGAGTTTGCTGTATTAATATATTTAAAGTGATCCAACGAAATATTATTTATCGGTAGAACGAAAAAAATTGCACCAATGGCTAAACACAAAAATACATGAAGATTAATTTCTGTACTCTTTTTTTCTCTCTCTCTCTCTCTCTTTCTCTTTCTCTTTCTCTTTCTCTATTTACCATGTCCTCGAGTGGTGGGTACGAGTATACACATGCAGAGAGGGAAGTTCACTAGGTCAAAATGTGCCCAACGGCGAAACCAGTGTATAACTCGTAGTTGGTGAGCGTTCTCTTTTTTCTATACTGTTTCATAGAAAATTGAATGGTCGTTGCAATTCGATTAATGAATTTCTAACATTTCTGTGCTCTTCCCGTTTGCAAAACCCGGAGTGGAATAGTGCGAACAGCACAGTGTGAAGAAAAAAGAGAATAGAAATAGAACAGTGAAACAAATTGTTAGGAGCATTTCTTCCATTTAATGGGGGGTTAAAAGAGAAGAAAAAAAATTGAATCACAAGTTTGAATTCGCCCCGATAGGATTCGACTCTTTCTTTTCTGTCGCTCTTCTTTTTTCAACTCGACTGAAACAATATTGACAACAGAATATATGTAGCGTGTAGTTTCAAGGGAACGACCGATATTTTTCACGTTATAAATCTTTGATGCGGTGTCACACGATGTTTGTGTGTGGTTTGTACAGGAAAAGAGGAAAAAAATTACGCTGCAAAGAAAAAGAAATATACAAACATAAAGAAACGTGAAATAAGAAGAAGACGATGAGAAAGAGGTATGGCAAAATGTTAAGAAATAGAGACAGAGAGAAAAAAGAAGAAGTGTAGGGTAGAGACGAGACAAAAATAAGATCCCTGAGGTGTAAGCGCGTGGGAGTGTGCTCAAGCAAGCATGGAAGGAAGGAGTCTAGCTTTTCTATCTCGTCTTTCAATAAGATTCCACGCGAATGGTGTCTTGCGACAGGCACAAGCTATGGTCCAAAGATGCATTGAGAATTCGAGCTGTATGCTCTTACTGAGCCTCATAACACTTCTCCATGTGCCCATTCTTTATTTTTTCCATTCTTTATTCTCCGGTTTATGGAAAAATAGAAAAAGAAAGAGAGCATAACAAATAGAATGATATGATATCAGAGAGAACATAAATTGAATTATTCAGCAGCTGTTTTGAAAAATATGAAAATTAAAGATAAATTTCCTCTATTCATTGGTTTCAACATTTATTCTTCCTTGAATAACCCTCAAATATTGCCCTCAAGGTCTCCTTCACCTCTTTACGCCCCCCCCCCCTTCCAACAAAAGCAAGCTTTTTGACACCAATCACTACGCTCAATCTGACAAAGTTCAAGGAAATCCACAACAATACACCAAACATATTCAACTAGAGTAACTTAAACGCAATTTTTTGTCTGAATTGAGGCGGAAAACTATTCTTTGCATGTTGCTGTGAGGTCCCGAAGGAGAATCTCCCACATCACCAACGACCCCTAGCTAAGATTTGAGATAGAAAAGCCCTGCCATACATGGTATAAAATGCATGGGAAAACCTGTTTTGCTGAGTATGCACAAACATATCAGATTATATATCTGAGTCGGCATAAATGATCTTGTCGCTTTGAAACATATCCGTGACTATCTTTTATTATCTACTAATATAGTGGCGACCTGGGACCTTAAAAATCGTCAATTTTTTTTTGAACGGAAATTTCTCAGCATTGAAAATTATCGTTTGTATTTAATAATGGTTCCTCAACTTCTCGTTCTGTCGTGACGTAGGGGGCTGAGGCAAAATTGGGTACCCGCAGTAATACGGAGCACTTCAAAAATTATCAATTTTTTTTATTGTTGTTCAATAAAAGTTTCTCAACATCAAAAATTGGCGATTCTATACGATAATCGGGATTCAACTCAATAATTTTCACAATATAGGGGCAAAATGGAGGACTCTAATTTTTTGTCCTGCACTGAAGGTTCATCAGCTTCAAAATTGATCAATTTCATTCAACAATGGTCCTTCAACTTTTCGTTTTTCCATAACCTAAGGGCTCGGGACGAAATGGGGTATTTTAAAAATTGTTAAATGTTTGTTTTTTTAAGCAAAGTTCATTAGCATGAAAAATTATGGATTTTTTTCTTAAAAAAGTGGATGTTTTTTACCGATTTTTTTTCTCCCTTGTTTCAATAGTACTATTTGAAGAAATCCGATTTTGAAATTTTTTCTTAAAGGGTCCATTTTGTCCCAGCTTACTTTATGAAATTAATTTGTTTCATTACATTTTTATAATTCAATAAAGGAGGCACTCATGATTGATGAGTTTTTATATTTTTGCCTAATTGAGAGAAAAAGATGACGAAGTTTTTATTTTTTTTTTAAATAGGAAGGAAGAAAAGATGAAAGACGACAGCAATGGTTGTGCGGTCTGAGTTCAGCCTCGGCGGACCCACCAAAAACAGCAATTTGGATATTTCTTTATCCCCTCTCTACGAATGTAGTAATGACGTAGATTGACATTCAGTTACGCTCCGCGTGCGTCGAAATACTTCGGCGTCTTAGAAGGTCAAAAGCGACTCAAATGGACATAACTCCCCGAGTCGAAATTTCGTGAGTGAATTGAGTCACTTCGTGACTGTTGACAGGCGTTGAGATACGTTGGAACTCTGTTAACTGTGCGCGTATGTGAATATTTGCAATCATGAGTTAAGGGCCTTTTAACGTAGAATGTTAAAAGGATGTTCCCCCCCCCCCTCTCATCTACGCAAAATCCCCGAAAACAGAAATGGACCGTGAAATTAGCGCTCCTCCCACGTCTTTCTTCGTTACTCTGAGAAAGAAGTACTACTCTTTTATAGATTTAAATAATTAGAATGACTCTTCACTGTTTAAAATATAAACTTTAATCGGCAAGAGCTGGGAGTTGAAGTGGTGTAAGAACAATCCTTTTTCACGGAATCAAGCTTTGGCTTTAGAAGATTTCTATTACAATTCCTCGCACTTAAAATAACTGAAGTTAATGTGGCATGAAAGAATTCAAAATATGTGGAAAATATTGTTGAAGCTCTTCTATATTTCAATAGCAAGCAGCAAACACCTCTAGCTTCGAGTGAAGAATGACCAGCAGACCTGATTGTACTGACGTTTCAGCCTTCCACTTACCCGGTAAAGCAGTGATTTCCATTGCTGGTTGTTTTCTCGTATACCTGCTTTTCAGCAAACTCCATTTCCCCAAACCTTTCTTCGCTTTTTCCCAATGCCTCGTCTGGTCCCTAAATGTTCTGACCAAGTTATTTTTTCCTCCCCTTTTTATGATTTTCAGTACTCTAATCTTCAAAACTCTCCAGGTTCCTGTTGCTATGTAGAACTACGTTAAACTTCGATGGAAGAAGGTTGAGGTTAACGTAGCTCAGCGTAACTCAACGTTGGGAAACAGTATTACGCTACAATACTTTCTGGTGCGTCGGAAGACAGTTGGACTAGCGGCGGCAAACCCTAACATCAAAGAAAAACGACGAATATTTCCTGTTCCTCCTGAGCTGCATACGGGGCTGACAATATTTTCGGAATTTCACAAACATTTTCAGTATAGATATCCAGACATTTCATGTATTTTATATTTTTTCAATCACTCTTCAACCATATTCGTTACATATTCAAAATATCTTCACGACATTATCCAGGACTTGGCATCTATCAGATCTACCCTCATTTTCTTTAATAGATCTTGAAAAGTTTTTTTTTTCACTTTTCTGTTCTCTAAGATTGGTCCTGCTAAACCACTTATATTCTTTATGAACGGTTTGAATATCAATAAGCAAACTTGTTGAAAATTGCGGTGATAGGAATGAAAAAAAACAAATTTACGAAAAATCTCTAATTTACGGAAAACTTTCAGAGCTCATGTGTAACGAAAAAATAATAGCGAAAAAGCCGTGACTTCTGCTCCACAACACAAAAAAAAAGAAATGGCTTTCCATTATAATTATAGAAAAATTTCAATTAAAGCCTACATGACTTACAGCCATATTTTTCTAGCTCAAAAAAAAAATGTAATTCGACCCTTAAGGTTCGATTGAGACATCATTTTTAAATAGCATATTTATTTTTCTGCGTGAACCGAAGCATTATACATGATATTAGTGATAACATATCAGGAATTGACCTCGAAATTGACACTTTTTCTTTATTACCCACCCACCTAGTCGATAATATCTTAAATTCAAATTCAATAAATAATTATGTAATAATAAATGATGTTCCATCATCCTTCAGGTATTGCGTGTTCTAATTACTCAGAGAATCCGGAATAACGAGCTCAGAGTGAGGCAGTGTTATCAGTGTCTCTGGATGATATTCCAGAAATTAGGTATCCAGATGAGAGAACCTCAACAACAGCTCCAACAGTGTATTTTAATCCTTTCTCTGTGCGTCGCTGTTATTGATAAGCACTGGTGCATAAATTCAGTGTTTCCTTTCAATATGCAGCTTTAGAATGATGCAATTTTTCATTTGTTAAAAGTATATGTAATAGCATGAATATTAAATCTTTTCGAACTTATTAATAATGAATTCTTTGCGCATGAACTTTATTAAAAATCCAGGCACATTAATCGATAACGGATACGATGCATGCATACTTGAGATAGATAGCAGGACATGCAGGATAGCAGCAGCATGGGTATTTCAATAAATAACATTGAAGCTGATATTCTCAGGTTGGTTCGATAAATATTTGATTATTGAAAAGAGTGCACTACTAATAACAATTCCGTACTGAATATACAACAGGATCGGTAATTTCCGAAAATGAAATTTTAGTTAATGTAACTTTCTGTGAAAAAATCGGACTCTATATTTTTTTCTGAATCTATTTGTCTTGGAGATGTTAACCAGATACCCACGGATGTTACGGATATTGAACCAATGATTAGCCATTTTTGCTATACAGTAGAGTCTCGCAAGTTGCTCGTACTTCCTCTAATCCCTTTTCCGTCGTTCGACTGCTCCCCCCACTAGTGCGCGCTATATTGCTTCTCCTCTTGTGCCTATGATCGCCTCTTATCTCTAAAGTGTAAACATCTCAATCCCTCAGGGTTGATATGAAAAGGAATATTAGCTTAGGATCTCCCTTGGAGGATGAAATACATATTTTATCATGTGAATGTGACAGAAAAATTAAACCCAACTTTTGTTGAAGCATTTCTTAATGAATTTTTCGGAATGCTATTATCATTTAACGGTCGCATACCAAAATATTAGAGGATTTCTAATCTTACCAAAAATTGAAATGTCCACCGGAAACCAATATATTTCTTCGAAGTGGGAATTGTCCCCATTAGAAGTTTGCCTTGTGGACCTCTTGAGATTCGCGACCAGCCACCCCCCGTCGTGAATCCTGGGTCGTGCCAATAGTT
>JABSMS010011336.1:0-31760 GCA_018902275.1 Aleiodes sp. PSUC_FEM 10030003
ATTAAAATTAAATTCTCTACAAAAAAGATCTCTTGACATTTTCCAATAAACTCATTATTTTCGGAGATATTCGTAAAATAATGTTAAAAGTTTTTTTCCCTGTTAAATAATTTATCACAGAATTCCCAATTTCTTACAAGTAATCACTGAATAAAAATCTTTTCAAGGTCATAACATCAGTGCAGATGGTTGTTGAGGAGAAATTTGTGTCGGGTCAAGATATCCCACCATTGCAGGCAGTTGGATGGGAGGGAATATTTGGATTTACTGGAATTTGTTTGGCGATGATACCATTCAATTTTATCCATGCTGATCCACCGTTTGCTGATAATTCGCAAGGAACTTTGGAGGCATCAATCGATGCCTTTGTGCAGATTGGGAACAGCGGAAGATTGTTGATGGCCATTGTTGGTGAGTAATTTTTTACAATTTATTTTGTTTAATAACAAACAAAAAAACATTTGTTTCAGTAGCGAAAAGGTAAAACAGGAAAAGTCGATTTTTTCTCCCAATGTAAAAAATAAAAATTCAATTCTTCGAAGAATCTAATTTTTTCAATGAATTCCTCCAATTTCCTTTTCAACACAATTTCAATAAAGAAAATTCTCTCAATTCTCAACAATTCAATTTTTCAAAATAATCAACATTACGTGCAATTATTTTTCAGGTATCACGTTGAGTATTGCATTCTTCAATTTTGCTGGCATAAGTGTAACAAAAGAGATGAGTGCAACAACGAGAATGATCCTCGACAGTGTGAGAACTCTCGTTATTTGGGGCTTCTCACTCGCATTCCAGTGGCAAAAATTCCATTATCTCCAGGTAATTAATAATTAAACAAAAATAATCAAGCTACAAGAATTCGAAATTCGCAGATTTTAAAAAATTTCTGCAATCTCAATCGAGAAGCGGAAAATTTGAATTAAATTCGGTCAATTAATTTTCGAGATAGAAAAAAAAATCCTCAAAATTCAAAAAAAAAATCATCCCAAATTTTCCGATCTTTTTGAGAAAATTTGTTTTTTTTCTCAAAATATTCGATTTTTTTCTTCAAAATTTTATTTCCTGAAATTTTTAAATTTTCGTTTTTCTCAAAATTCTAAAAATTTATTTTTCGAAATTTTGAAATTTCAACACATGTAATTTAATTCATTAATTTTCTTCATTAATAGTTTCCTAAATCTGGAAATTTTGCTGATTTCCAAAAATAGTATTATACAAAAAATCAATTGAATATTTTCAATTTTTCCGAATCGGGTTTCACCATTTTTCTCAGTCACTCAAACATTCTCAAATAATCTCAATTATTTTTCTTTTTCAGTTAATTGGATTTACAATTTTGTTACTTGGAATGGGCTGTTACAATAACGTAATAATTCCCCAATTATTTCGTAAAATTCTCTGCAAATTTGGACGTCATCAGCCGCCGCAATTATCAAATAATTCAGAGACTGATAGAGCTCAAATAATCAATGCAGTTGATGAGCCAAATCTCGAGGAGAATCGATAAAAAAATCACGATCAAGTGAAAAAGAAATAAAAAAATTAATTTTACGAATTAAAGAGAAAAAAAAACCTTTTTTTCATTTTTTTAAAAAACGTAATTTTTGTGATTTTTAAAGAAAAAAAAGTGATATAATTAAGCAATTAATGATTGGGAATAGAAGACTGTAATTGTAATTTCACTTTTTGTTTTATTTCTTCGAATCAAGTATTCATAATTAGGCTTAATTGAATGAGATCTGTTAATTCGGTGCTTTAAGAAAAAAAAATCATTTTCTATAATTTTTTATTTCTTCGAAAAATGTAAATAAACGAAACAATAATTGAGAATAAATATTATATTTTACTTACGTGTAAAAACAAGAATTTTATTAAAATTCGAATATTTTTTTTTTTGATATTTCGAGAATTAATGAGTTTAGGTGAATTCATCAAGAAACCTTTTTTGTAGAGAATTTAATTTCTAAAAATTCCATAATTACGTTATTATGCGAATATCTCCGAAGATAATGAGTTTACCGATTAAAGTCAGGAGACCTTTTTTGTGAAGATTCTAATTTTCTACAAAAAATGTTTCTTGACAAAATTCTCTAAATTCACTCGTTTCGGAGATATTCACGAAATAATGTAAATTTATCTCAATTTTCTAAATTTTTCATCGAAAAATTAAGTGTAGCTTATTTTGAAAATATCTCAGGAATTATTAGGTTTACGAAAAATTATCAAAAGACCTTTTTTGTAGAGAATTCGAAGCTCTACAAAAAAGGTTTCCTGAGAAATTTCTCTAAACCCACTCGTTTCCGAGATATTCAACTTCAAAGATTAAATTTATTTCCAATTACTTCAAATTTCATGAATAAAAAATAATTAAAACAAATTTGGAGTGGTTAATGGCAATCAATTGCACGTGAATATGAAATGTTATTTATTGAAATAGTCAATTGTATTACAAAACAAAAAGTTCCAGATACTTCTTGATGAATTGGCTACAATAGTCCGAGAACATGAAAAAACAAATAAGAAAACTTTGAATGGATAGATTTGTCTTCCATCGATATTCAAATTTTATCATTAAAAAAAAACGGATTCTTCTCTTCTCCACATTTCTCTATCCATTCGTTATTGTCTCGAGACAACAGTTGCGTCAAAAAGTTTTTTGCTTAATTAATAATATAATAATATTCTCTCCGTTAAAACTCATGAATAGTTTTCAAATATGTTCGGGGAATTTCGGATTGAGGATGAAGATGTAAAAAGTAAAGAGAGAAATGAGAAAGGGAAAATGTGAAAAGGTTTTAAGGAATTTCTTGCATAGGGCCGAGTACAATGGAGATACTTGAAGTCGTTGGGTCTATTGGGTTTTATAACAGAAACATGTGCTTGTCATAAATTTGTTTAAAGGTCTGATAAAGAGGCTGGTGAAATTTTAGAATTAAGTACTATTTTGTGTATATTCATTGTTTTGTAAAACCTTGGTAATTTGTGTCCGTCATTAATATTTTATGTGTATTTAATAATCCAAACCCTGCATCAATATCTTTATTCGTAATTTCATAAAAAAATACTGAAAATAGCCTCTTTTTCGACCGCCCGAAGTAGAATACTGCCTTAAAAAACTCATCGAGAATGCACGTTATTTAAAAATCCATCAAAATATATGAAAATTCGAGAAGCTAAAAACATCTCAGCACTCACGAATGAAAAAATGATGTAAAGAGAAGAGTAAATACGTTGCAACATGGGTAAAATGCATGGAAAATATTTGAAAGTTCCTATTAGTTGTTTGAAATTTGAATTACAAAATACACCCTTTCTACTGTCGATAAGGGGGGAGCAACAGCGAACCAAAAATACACATTAAGATATTTGAAATTCAGATGAGGAAAGTACTCATGGGCCTCCAAGAGTACTGGTACGAAGAAGGAATTGAGCATTTTACTCCACCTAGAAATATCTATTACACTAGTTACGCGTTGAGAACAATGTAGTCAGACAGATTTATCTAATTTTCCACATTAATTAAAATAAATTGTCTTCGATCTCCTCCACTGAAAGAAAGATGTATTAGTTGACATCAATTACATCGAGCACAATTACATAATTCAATTGATTCTATTCCAATTGACGCCACTTACTTGTCATGTATGTGATGAACATTGAGTCGCTGATGTTTCCTGAAAGAATATTACTGAGTCTCCGTCGTACTGTCATGAAGTTTGACATGATCGCTGTCTCGGATAATTTAATCACATCAAATCTGTGTTATAATCAATCCTCCCAAATATATCACCACATTATGCCGAAATTAGAAAATAATCGAAAATAGAACAGAAAAACGAAGCATGACATTTAGTCAGTATATGGAAGGTACCCATTTTCACCGTAAAATTCAATTTTCCGAGTGAATTCTATAAATAAAAATGTATGACGGATGATCATACTGAAGTGTGCTTGAGTGATTTTCTTACTAAAAAAGGATTCACTGCGTTTGACATTCCAACCCCCGAAGAATCACAGTGAAATGGAGAAGTTGTGAGTGAAATTCGAGTGGGAAATCCAAACACTTTTCAGAGCCATTACCGCCGTGCCAGTGAGCCTTATTCTCGTGCAACCGAGCCTAAGGAGGTCTTGGCAAGTTTCGTAATGCCTCCGTCCTCTGTCGCCCCTCATCACTTCTCTATACTACGTCTGTCTACTAGAAAGGGATGAACCTGACAGCCAAGGGAATATCAGTTTCCGGCTCATCCTCAGGACTTTTCCTATCCTTCCCTCATTCTCCGTAGTGTTGGCTACAAATGCCTGCATATGAATAGTTTACTTTGCCTGCTAAGAATACTAGAAATTTGTAACAACATTTCCTTTCTGACAAATAAGTTGAAATGGGAAATTCGAGGGTATAGATGATTGAAGGAAATAGGGATTTTAGTCTCAGAGAATATCGTTCAATCGTGGGTTTTCGATGGGTCCATTTCGGCACCTGGCGCGTGTACCGGACATCGGTCTAATTTTAACTTCAAACCCCTCGGAACAACGAAATAAATTTTGTTTCTTTAAAAGTGGGCTTTTGAAAATTTCCAAATCGTTCCTTTTCTTATTCCGCATTTCGAGGTTACATTATTGACAAATCGTGTTGGTTCCTAGACTCTTAGAGAGTTATCGTTTGAAACTCAACGAACAAATATTGGAATATTCCAGAAACTTCAGTTAACTTGGAATTTCGCGAAATTTATATCTTGAAAATTTATTTGATAGGAAAATATTCAAATGAAATTGGAAATCTCCTCGCAAATTTCAGTTGAATTATGAATTTTGTACACATTTGGAGTGGATTATTTAGTGAATAAATGGAATTTCAAGGAATTCGTGAAGATTCAGAACCTTGTTCCATTGAATTTTGGATTAATAGAAATGCAGGTTCGAAAATTATTTAATTTTTTATTCGTATTTGAAAATCCAAATTACTTATTGAAACAATGTTTATTGGATCATGAAAATTATCTCGTTCTTGAATTTTCCATGAAAAATGAAATTTTAAGGATAATCATGTCTCAACTAGAATTGGAATTGTGGTTCTGGGATTCAATGTAGATATTGATATTGAATTTTCAATTCTTCTTTAACAGCGTAGAAAATACCGTATACAGCTAAAAAAATTTTTTTTTATTCAGCAAGAAAATTATTATTTAAAATTTAACGGAAAATATTGAAATATTTAATAAACTTCAATTAACTTGAAATTCCACGAAATTTGTCTCTTAAAAATTCATTCGACATGAAAATATTCAAATACGATTTGAAATATCGTGAATTATCGATCGAATTTTCATGAAAATATGATTTTTCGTATAAATTTACAGCAGATTATTCAGTGACTGAATGAAACTTCATTCAATTCATAAAAATTCAAGATCCTGCTGCCCTGAATTTTCGTACAATAGAAAAGTCAAGTTTATATATTATTCAATTTTTTATTCGACCTTGAGAATTTAAGTGACGTATTAGAATTTCAATGCTTATTAAATCTTAAGAATTATGTCGTTCTTGAATTTTTCCATAAAAAAGAAATTTAAAGCATAATTATGTCTTAACTAGAATTAAAATTCCGGTTTTGAAATTCAGTGTAGATATTGATATTGAATTTCCAATATTTTCAACCGTGCATGAAAGCACCTCTTTATATATTTTCATCCCATTCTATTTTAAATCTGTAACCGACACCCTGATGACGGACACATTTGAAGTCCGACACGTTCGTGTAACTCAATTTCCAATAAATAATTTAAGCAGTCAGCGAAATCGCCGATCCATCCCAACAACTCAATTATTCACACAGTCCGAGGAGAAATAAAAACCTTAAATTGTATTTAGTTCCAATCGATATCACGTGATTTAATTATTATTACTAAGAATTAATAATAAACTTAATATCGGGCGCATTGTTTCAACAAACACAGCATTAACGTTTAAATAATCATGGATATTCCCCATTCTCTCCATTTTATCATCAAGACAATTTCGTAAATACACGAAAGGATAACATGAAATAACTGTGTGAAACAGAGATGAGAATAAGAGGCCATGGTTTATGCTGCGGTGAAACAACATCCGGGGCCTTTCACGCACGTAAATGCAAATGAACTTTGTGAAACAATCTTGCTGTTAACTTGCTGTGTAATAGCGAAGACGTGAGATTTTCCGTTGTCAAACTAAATGTCTCATATACTGATCAAATTAAATTATATTCCCTGCTCTATGTTCTTAATAATTTGAATTCACCCTCGTAATCAAATTGTGGTGAAGATTTTATGAATTTTCAAATTCTATGATGATAAATAATGGAATGAAAATGAACGAGAAAAAGGCAAAAAAATACAAATACCAAGGATTTAAAATATGTCATGATCTTAGTAATTAGTTCAGTTTGGTATTCTCTTGTTCACAGAAATGTTGACATTAAATTAACGCTAGGTCACGGCACTCTGAACAATACGTCACGAGAGCACCGGCCAGTCCCCGGCGTGGCATAATGTGAATCTATTACTCAACCCATACGTCTCATTACCGCGCTACAGTTCAGATCTCTCTCGTCCTTTCTCTCACTCTCTCTCTCTCTTTCGGAACACAGAGAACTTGACCAGTTCACTGCCTCCGTCTACCAACCTATCACACCCTTCTCCATTTACGCTTTTATCCTCATGTATATCCTAGTATAGCGCACAAATTCCATCCAATGTGAGTATGTGAACCACTAATTTTCATTTTACCGGACTGGAATAAAAGTAAAAAAGAGGAACCTCGGGAGGTCATAAAAATAAGGGTGAAGACGTGTGAAAAAAACATTGGATTATGACTGAAAAAAATTGGTTGTATGGCTACAATTTGTTCATACTCTAGAAAACTCTGGTGTATCTCTTAGACCTTTATCCAGAGATGGAAATAAACAAAATTGAGGGCTATGGACGTTGTAAATAAATCGAAGGTCCTTGAACAACGTGCAAAATGTTGTCATTGAACTTAAAACTTTCCAGAACCTTCTTTAGTGTGTAAACCCCGCGTTGAGTTGCTGGTCATTTTTTTTTAAATCTGAGGGACGAATGTGTCAACACTTCTTGCGAACATCTCTAAAGTATTAAGTGTAACCAAGTCACTCGAGTTACTGACGTACAATTCGTAATTTGTGATTTAGCTTATCTTGTACACTAAATTATATTAATGAAGAATGGCGAGTATTATTTAAAGGCTCCAGTGAGCTTGCATGGCAAGGACTCGACGGTATTTCGAGTTAATGGGTGACCGTTTAGAAAAAGAAAAATAGGCAGGAGCTTTCAGCACGCAAAAACCCACTGGCAAGATTAGCTGAAAAAAGTCTCCGATTTGTCGTGCATCCTGAGAGGCAAGCGAACAGCAAAAAATATTTAAAGTACCAATTTTTTTTTACTAGGGAACACAAAAACAGTTTTCCGCTTCATGAAAAAGTAACGAAATAAACTACAATTTTCGACTAAGATGTATAACGTGGTTTTACAGATATTTAAGTCACTACATGACTATATAATTCCGAAATTACTCAGTTTCGAGATGCACACACAATTTGCATTCCAAGCATGAATGGAATATGCGCAGAAACAGGGCTTGTGTATATGTATATATTTACATGTACCGTGTGAGTAGAGACACTGGATGGGAAGTAGGTATACAGTGGTAGTTCAGGATCGTCAAGGGTATGTGCAGTTACGCATCCCAATGACCAAAGAGGTACTACTATACAAACCCTCCTCCTAATCCCAACATCCCTTTCCCTATGGTCTCCCTTTGCCCCTTAAACTCGTCGCCCACTCATCAGAGTGGACGTCACTGCACTGGATACGTAGCTTGAAGGCTTACGTGCAAGATGCTGAATTGTCTATGACGCGCGATAGGGAGTATATGTACATGTAGCTTGCTTGATCAAAACGTTTAGGTTGAACGTTGGGTTATGGACCTTTGGCTCTATAACATTTGCAGATGTAATGCAAATGTGTTTAAGGAGAGGGAAATCATTTCATGATTGTCTAAGGACAATTACGATTATTGGTATCCTTTATCTCATGTTGCTTTTAATTATCATGTGTATTCTAGTTACTTATCACCGAATTATTGACAGAGAACTCGAAATGTTAATCTTCATAATTTGGAGTGGACATGATTTTTATAAAATTATGTAGAAGTACTCGGGAATTTCTAAAAAATTGTGATATTTAGATTATTCTTCTAAAATGTTTCAATTTAAATTCGATAAATATCAATATTAATAGACAAATTACTAAATAAACTATCAAATTCAAGATGAAAAGGAATGTAACAATAAATGTAATGTTGTACAATAAATGATTAATTCCACAAATTTTTGACGTCAGAATAATCACTCGTTTCTCATTTCATATAAGAAAATATTCATAGTACAATTAATATATAAAATAATGTCGTGTAAGCTTCCGAGAACAACATAAAAATTGAGTGGAAAATGATTTTATATAATTTGGACTCCTTGCTCCAATATAACACGTGTTACCCTCTCTCCTCTATGTGATTTCATAGTAGGAGGTATAGTCTTCCTAGCTAAAAATTCATTACAATATTCACAGAAGTTCGTTTGATGGTGCAGAATGTCGTAGTGATTTTACGAAAGAAAATCGCTACGAAAATCCCTCGAAAGAGATTCTGTAGCATAGTCACTACGAAACTATTGTTAATAGTACGATCTCCTTGAATGTTGAAACGGTGCGCAGAGAACAGGCGGAAGCCGGAGAGATAAAACAGATGAAAAGTAATTCACTGTTCGACGATTCTTCATTTCAGTTTCCTCCCCCACTCCCTTTTCCCCACTTCAACTCCTGCTGAAAAAGGGAGACAAAGACCGGAAAAAACGGAAAAACCTTTCCCTCACAATAACACGAATGGAAGTAGAGTGAATGGAGTGTAACGATACTACGAGAATTCTACCAGCACTAAGTTTATTTTAGTGACTCAGTCACATTTATTTTCATGCGTTATCATTGCAATTTTACCCTTTTGTTAGAAACCCTTTTCAAACTGAGGATTTTCCCGCTCGTCTCACTAACTTTATTATTTTCCTATTCTATGAGTTTCCTATATTCACTCGACATTTTTATATTCACGTAGTTTACCACGAATCGTTGCTAGGGTAAATTACCCTACTTATCGTCAGAAAAGTAGACGCATAATGTCTACCTCTCCACCAAGTGAGAAGAAAATGTACACAAAAGTATGGAGATAGAAAAGAAAGAGATAGTAGCGAGAAAGTAGTGGTGGTAGGAAATGATGGTGCAGAGTGAAAGACAAGTACCTCTGGGTGGGTGGATAGAATGGGGGCGTAGTGTTGAAACCTATTCCTCTGCTCAGTGATTGTCTCATAAACTCGGTTGATTGTGATCGCGAAAGAAGAAGAAAAGGAGGAAGCTTACTCTCTAGAGAGAATTATTGATCGTAGTCCTGCGGTTGAAAATAATAATCAACGAGAGTCATTTGAATAAAACGATTTTAATATATTTACACAGATTGAATCGTTAAGAATGATTAAATATGTAATGCGTTTTTCTAAAGCCTGTACGTTTTCAACGAATTTAATTTTGATTGATTAAAAGCATTGATAGGAGGATGGCATATGCCGGAAGGGCTGTAGACCGATTTCATTTTAATGAAAAAACTGCGGATTTACAAACTGTCAGTATTTAACAATTTATTTTTCTCTCCTACACCATCAAAATCGTAGATTACACGCGTTCACGCATTCATCCATTCACATTGTTGGGAATATGACTGTAGATATCGTGGACAACCAGATGTGATTTTATCTGTTGCATCCAGGTTTTGAAGAATGAAAAATGAATATATATAGAAGTGTATAACAAACGATCTTTGCAGAATATTAGTCATAAATTCCCTAATGAACTTGGAACCGTTCGAATTTTCCTAATGATTCGAAATACGATGCGATTGGTTAACGTAATTAGAAAACATTGGCTGAAATAATGCGGGAGAGATGAGGAGGGTGAATTGAGAAGGGTACGTGGAACATACGGCGCTGGAATAGGAGGAGAGGATGAATTTCAGATAGATAACCCTTAATTCTACGGGTGAGGCAGACTGTTGGAGCCCAACGAAATCAGTAGAATACGTATATATATTGTACGGTACCAATCTACGTTTAAAATCTCTCCTCTCTCACCGACTAATGTCGGGTCGGGTGGGGTTAAGCGTCCATAACACGGTAGGGGATGATTCCTCGTGGGGGTAACCAACTGATTTAGTACTCGCCTGTGGACTATATACTTGAGGTTCTACCCCCAGCGTCGCTTGGCATTTATATCACACACATACTCATACACCTATGTGCACAGTAGATTTCCTAACCCATTTTCAAAGCCCGTAGTTACACTTGAATTGAAGGGGTGTGGTTATAAAATTCAATATTTTTGTCTAATTGTTTTTGCGGAATTTTTTATCTATTCTGTTCTCTTTAGCTGTTGGTTTAAAATTGATTTGTTTTTCATTCTAACGGAAATGAGAGAAGTAGAATGCTCGGTGTATGGTCAGACTTATTGTCAGTATTGAACAAAGCAAAATTCAGCAATTCGAGGTCGCCAAATAGTTAACAACACTTCGGTGAAAGGAGCGGCGATTTATTTAATTATTAAGAGGCGAACTTAGGAAGAGTGAATGTAAAAAGAGGATTGTATGTTGTATCTCTTTCATACTCAAGCGATTTTTCTATTCTTTGCCTCAAAGTGAGTCAACAGATGCTCACTAGAAGGAAGAACGTCGACTTCCGTTGCGAATAAGGAATCGCTTAGTGTATAAGTAATGTTTATTTTTATGAATTCAGAATGGATTTGGAGAATTAGTTTATATAGACAAAATGAAATACATCCAAGGACTTCGAATAGAGATCTCATGATAGGGAGACGAAGAAAGCTTCCCGTAATGGTCCGGTATCATTCTTGACATCACTTCTTAATTCTACATTGGTGAGAAACGTTCTCATTGATGAATTTCTAATGGGCGAAATAAAGAGAAGACTCAACATGCTTGAGTATCTCAATTCCGCTCACCCCCAGTTTCATTGGAACTCATATTATCAGGGAAAAAGATCTGGCGACGATCGATCTCGGGTGAGTATCGAAGCTCACGTCTTCCCTCTTTAATCATGGCTGCTTTCTCCAGTAATCCACTGAGCCACCGCTCCTTCAAATTTTCAGAACTCGTGCATATCGTCACTATTTATCTGTGAAGTAGTGAGTCTCCCATGAACCTTCGGTCGAGGATCAGAAAATGAAATTAATATTTGTCTCCAATAAAATAAGTGTTTCCTTGTTTAGCTCTTGTCCGCATTCCAATAGTCAAAGATTCCGATGATGAGCCAGTGTTAAAAATATTGTAGGAAATGACGCGGAAGTAAAGGTGGGAATTTCAACGATATTCCACGGAGAATTGACTTCCTTTGGGGTCGCAGTGTCCTCCCACTCAGAGGACCTCGAATGGGAAATAGATCCGACAAACGACATTTCCGTACTTTAGTGACATGTCTTGTTCAGTAAAATGGATTCACACCGAGTGAATCATTTGGATTTTGATGAAGAAAATAGGAGAATCCTTCCGATACGAAAGCGTTACTTATGAAATCTCCTTCATCGTTATTTCCCCATTTTTTCCACCTGCAAATTGGGATGATAAAAAGAAAAAGAGAGAACGAAAGAATGGAGTAGGGAAGTTTTCCGGTATTTTACAAGCAAGCAATGGCTCCTGAGAATCCAGAGAGAAGTAGAGAATAGTACGGTGAAGAGAATGAGTAGACGACAATCGAATCGATCCACAGAACCGGAAAAGAGAATCGCACGCCGAGGAGAATTCACCGGAGACAGCGATTCGAACTTGGAACAGACAAGGAAAAGCGATTTCAATTGTCGTCAGTTCCTTCGGCTGCTACTTGGCTTCTCCCCCTTCCTCTATCCATTCTCTAATACCAATCCCCATTCTACTCTTCTGTTCTATCTTCATTCACCATACTCCTACAGTTCTCTTGTGCCCGGTAGCATACACAGTCTCTTCCACGGCCAAGCTACCATCGTCAAGACCGCTAAGGGGGTGGAATTGATTAAATAATTGGCCCCTTAGATTGGGGGCTAGTTTCTGGAATGAATACGCTGGCACTGGGCCAATTCAACAGGAGTAGGGTGAAAACCGAGAACGAACCACCTACTCCTTATGTATCTCCCCCTACCTTCATCTACCTTCGCCCAATCTTTGGGACAAAGTAGTGGTGAAGAAGTGAGAGGGACGGAGTGAGTGAGATGGAGAGAGGGAGAGATACGGGGGAAGCAGACGGCTTAATAATAGCTTTGATTGGGAGTGGAAAATGTGGTTTGCCGAGCTGGATATTACTCCAATTCCGATTTTCTAACTTCAGAACTATCTTATAATTCTTCAATGCTTCCGATGGGATTCAAATTTTTTTATTCTTATTTTTATTGCTGTGTGAGCGGCGTAAGCAAGAAATTTTCGAATAACTTTGAAGGAACGAGAATTCGAGAATTGTTGATGCCAATGCATTTTTTTTATTCCTTCATTTCTTTATCTTGTGAAGGTTTTATGCTACAACCAAGCGATTTGAACTGTTTTTCAACGAAATACTCGACTGGGCTAAAAAAGATCCTTTATTCAGCAGTTCTTTTCAGTTTCTTTGGGTCTTGTGCACATGTGCGTTACACTTGCTGATACTCAGATTTAATGCAAATAATTTACGACTTTGTCTTCATCTTTTCATCCCTTTTATTTTCATTTTACTTTTTTTAAAAAAATCTAAATCTCTCTATTCCCCTTATTAAACCGGCCTAGTAAGTATCATAGAATCAATTGAAATTTGATTTCAAGACATTTATAAGACTAGTGCAGTCTAGTGAATAGTGCGATAAATGTGAGCGTATAAAGTGACTCAAACAAAATTAATCAAATTTTCAACATAATGAAAAAAAACATTCAATTCATTCGTGCATAATCAACCAAGTGAAATTACTGTAGCTTATTAAATTTCAAGAAAAATTATGAGCGGAGCCGGAAAATAATCATTTACTACACTATAAAATTCCACGAATTACAAAGTTTACAAGTAATAAGAAAATTAAAAAGTGTCATAATGCTGATGATAAAAAAATTCAATTCTCCCTATTGAGCATTCATAGAACAAAGAACCAAAAGGAGGAAACGAAAATGAAAAAAAATGAAGAAGCGATCTGAACAAGAGAGACAGCAGAATGCCACATCGCCCCAACGTCAGGTCGTCAGATAATAGACATAAATATTCCGTAGCTTTTGCAGATTTATATTTTGCCCTCGTATCAGCCATCTCATTTGCATCGTGAATTTACAGTGTGGCTTGCATTCTCGTGGCGTGCAAATTCAGACGCGCAAAGCGAACCACTGGGATGTGGGCGTGAGATACACAGAGAGTGGAAGAGGAAAATATTTGAAAAAAATAGAAAGTAGTAGGAGAGAGATGAAATATAAATAAACACCGAGAAAAATAGAGATGGAAGAGCTTCGAATGGAAGTGAGCTTTAACGTCATCCCTACGAATAGATATAGATATCCGATATTACTGTCCCAAATGAACTGAGCGAGCTGAAAAATGATACTTCGAATGCTGCGCGAATGAAATATTATCGCTCCGTATATTATGCTGAAAAGCGTTGGAAATAAAGGAAGAGTTGAAACGAAAAGTAGAGGAAAGCGAAGGAAAAAGATGAAAAAATCATGCAATGCGTTCTAGCGGCAATCGATTTTTACAAGCACTGTGGTTTCAGGTTGAGTTTCTTTCCGGCCCGTAAAGCAAATCCTTTAAACTAGGCGAATCGAAGTGGCATGAGTCCTTTTCACTAGCTAGTACTAAACGATCGGATGTAGAGGAGAAGTGAAAAAGAAAGGGAATAAATAGAACAACGTAGTGAACGTGGGATAGAAAATAGATGATAGAAAAAACTTTGCTAATAGGGAAGAAAATGCTGTGCATGACCAATGGAAGTGAGTGAAGCTGTTGGAAGGAAAAGCTAAGAGAAAAGGTAGGAAGAAAGCGGAGGAAGTGGATGAAAAAAAAATAAAGTTGGCGTAGATTTTTATTCGAGTTTTATGATTTAAATCGCACACTCCGCATATTCGCTCTCTTGGGTGCAATCGAGTCAGCAGTCGACTTTATGCTTTATTTTTATAGCTCTACGTGCAGTCGCTTGTTCCCTTCTGTTTCTGACCTGCCCTGGGGTATGTAGGGGTGGATAGAGAAAAGAAGACGGAGAGATCTCTTAATATTGAATGTCTTCATTGGCCCCCAGATAATTGTTCTTCAAGTAGAAGAGCATAAATTAACAATACGTACAATTGGAGTAATGGAGATAACTTGGTGTTGCATTTGTCCGAGAATGACGTATCGTATTCGCCTACAGCGGATAGAGCAGCTAGGTCATCCAGTAACTATTGATGCCTTTGTATAATCAGTGAGGCGTATTAACGAGAGTAAAGCATAAATTGATGATTCTGGGACAAGGTATTGAACCAGTGGTTATGATGACGCAGTTAACCAACAATTGGCGTAACTTGGTGAAATTTGTCCTGCATGATGCCAAGTCCATGCTCCATTAGTTAATTCCAAGTACGTTCCGTTGCTTCCTATGTTTCCGATAAATTAATTTCATGGAGAAACGAGCAAAAGGAAATCTAAAAGGCTATAAATAAAGTGGCAATCTTCTTTCCACGTAGGAAAATCAAGTAGAATTTGTAAAAAATTGAGTATGCTACGGAATTTCAATGGGTAGTGGAGCGAGAAACAGGAGAATACAGTAGAAGACAACAGGGAAAAATAAATAACTAAGGGAAGAGGAAACAATGAATCAATCGGTGCAATGAAACAAAAAAGGAAAATAAAAAATTCAACTGTGACGTGTAAATGCAATCCGTTTTCGATTACGATCGGTGGTCTCTGTGCTGTTTGTTCATGAAATGAACTGGGAAAAGAGAGTAGCATGACTGACCAAAGAGTGTTGATATTGATTTCAAACCACCGGAAATGAAATACGTATTCTCCGATTGATGACAATATTTGGGAAGGGGGAATGATGGAGAGAAAATGGAGAAAAACAAAAAATTATTATTCTCATATTGAATTTCAATCTTCGGCATCGCCTATCCATGAAAATTATTATTTCTCACTCGGTTATTTCACAAGAAAATAGTGGAATTACATGGAGGGATTTGTTCCTCACATTGTTGAAAATCGATGGAGGCAGTGAGGATGGCGAAGTGAATGGATGTAAGAGATTGGCGATGGTAGAAAGGAAGAAAAATGATGATATCACTGAAATAAAGAAAATATATATATAAGTACCAGAGGGTAGATGATGGAGGAGGTATGAAAATGACAAAAGGGCGGTGAGTATTCTTTCATACGGCTCCGTCGACATTCACTTCACTGAGATTGCCTTAGTGGTCCCTATGCCGCGTCTTCCAGTGTCTCTTTGTCTCTTTGATTCAGTCTCTCTCAGTTGTTCACAGCAATAGGAGCCTTTGAATTCAGGCTTAATAATATTTTATTCCGTAGGCAAGTCAACAGCTTGAATTATTCGCATTGAACTTTCTATTTCATCTAAATGAGAACGTTGAATTTTTTGGGTATTAACTTCGATGAATTTTCGTTGAGGAAATGAATCTCATTTGAAAAAAAAATCAAAGAATAGTCTGATGTAGAAAATTTTCAGCTATGGAATTGCCAACAAATTTGTACTTCAGGAAGTTCGTCACGAGGGATGGATTCAGTGGTTTATGATAACTTCCAGAGTATATGGTGAAGTTTAATGCAAACCCCGTTAAAAATAATTTTACTGACAAATTTGAAATTGCTTTTGCGTTGTCACGTGGGACTCAACCAGTTTCCATTGCCTCTCTCCTTTCCTCCCTCTCAACTGTAGAAATGAATTTCCCACAAGTGAGGTCACAGAAATTACCTCTGGGATGGTTTTTCTTACAGTGTAAAGGAGATTGAGAACTCGTGTCTGTCACGTTCTGTCAAGGAGACGAAACTGAAACCAACCCCCCACGCGATTATCACATTTTTCAACTTACCCTCTGGAGCAATCAATAAAGCCCCGAGGCCTCCCTACACACAGCTTTGTACATCTTTTTTTTTCATTCGCACATAGTTTGTGATTGGTCGCCCGACCCATCTGCCTTGGTGTTGGCTAATCGTCCTTTAACAGCCATGAAAATTTAAGCCACACGATACTGAATTGTTACTCCACTAACCACGCGAGGGGGAGTTTCAAATTTTTTCTTTTCTCTCGTGGTCCTTTTTTCACTTTACCACCGTTCTCACAGGCTAATATATTATTTCCGGATTTCACGTTACAATGGGAATGTTCTTCAAAAGAAATAGAGCGAGAAAGACGATGGAGGAAGGAATTTCACGGTAATAACGAGCCATAGCAAAATCCACTGAATAAGAGGGACTTAAGTGTAGAGTCGATTTCTTCAACAAACTAAGAAGAACTACAAGGCACCACCATTCGCTTTCGTTTTCTCCTACCTGAAATTCAAAGCGTCTGAAACCAATTGATGAGCTTTCTGTCCTTTTCTCACTTGTAGACAACCCTCTTATTTCCCTGGACGAGACTTCGCCCGTTATCGGTAATGTTTTATTTTTCTTCCCTTTTTCCCACTTTCTACATTGAGAATCCGTACTTTGGAATAATCGCGATCAATGATATTGGCGAAAGGGGTAGGAATGAACAGAGTAAGGTATACTACTTCAGAAAATTACTTTTTTCCACCTGAAGGATGATTACTCAAGTGTGTACATTTTTTTTTTAGGAGAATGAAGAGAATCTATATAGTTCAACTCTAATATTTTTACAACTTCGAGCATTTCATTTTTATACTCGTCTCAGACTCTCCTTTCCCTTCATTCTTCTAGTGATGAAGTGGAATGGAGGAAATCATTGTGGATAACAATGGCAAAGCCTCCGAAACTAACGTGTAAAAGCATTCGAAAGTTTTCATCCAGGATACTACAGTTTAATTGGCAATTAATCATTGACAGCATTATTAATTGCAGAGAATTTACTACCCAATGATTATCCATCTTGAACTTACTATAAATGACACCTAAATTGTCAAAGGAAGAGATGCTTAAGCCAGACCACAACCAACCGAACAACTTGAATTGATTATGAGACGTCACGTTGAATTATTTTCCCTTCATCCATCGGATCATCTTCATTATTTTGCCTTTGCTTTATGGATAAATGAGAGCACTTCAGAATTACTCAATTATGAATAGCTTTTCGTCTCGAATTTTATTGGTGAGAGTATAAAATCGATAGCTGTAACCAGTTTCTAGTAAGCTCAAGAAGGAAAGATCACGAATATTTTCTGATGGACGAAGATCTATTTTTTCTTTATTATGTAGACTTTCAATATTATTTGTTATTCTTCATGCGAGAGAAAATACATGGGCTCTTATGGAATTTAAAGTATTTTTTTTAATATTTTCGGGATAGAATTTCTTTTCGACTCAACAATGAAATTTGAGCATTAATCTATCGAATTATGGAACAAAATGAGAGGGGATGGAATCAATTGGGTTGAAAAAGACGAAAATCATTCAATTTTTGCCGAGTTGAGGTTCGTTAAACGCTATCATTTTGAACGTGACGGCGTTGCACATTGAAGCGAGGGAGATGAGTAGATTACCAATAAGTCGTCTTCAACGTAAAGGAATTGTCAAAATTTCTTTCATAACCCCACCATCGTGATCGTTACTTTTTAATGGAATAGGATATCATGGTGGTTTTACGGAAGAAAAATTTTCAATTTATTTCCTTTCAAACAACAATTTCAATTTTTTTCACTATTTTTATCCTATTTTCATGTTAAGAAGTCTTACAAAATTGTGAAAAAAATCCTGTGAATATCGAGTTTATTAAAAAATCGATTAACGGGAGAAAAAATTCCATCCCCCAGTGTTTGAACAAAATTAATTCATTGATAACAATTATCAACAATTTCCGAAAGGAAAATACAAGAATATAGAATTTCAACGACCTAAAATATTTGTGAATTCTTTCACACTTCCATCGCATGTTAAAACATTACAATTTGATTATTAAAAATCGGCGATTCTCTAGTACAGTCAGTATGAAAATATTGTCGTCCCCTCTTTAGATGACCGAAAAAACTGAGAAAAATAAAATACGAAAAAAATGAAAAAGGACCGAAAAAAACACGTGAATTGCATTTAAACTAAAAAGCCCATTCGTAGCTCACAGATGTCAATGCGATAGTTTGTTTGCCTTTACAAAGAGGCACGAATTGTGTTACACTTGAATGCAATTGTGAAAAAATAACAGTGATTGGTATTTTCGTTCCGTTCTTTGAAAAAACGCTACCATTTGTAATTACAAACTCTTTTATACTTTTCAATTCGTCCACAACTGTTCAATAAGTTTAAAACAATATTTTTCTATTTTCGAGAAAAATTGTTTGCAAAAATATTTTAGAACAATAACTGTTTGGATGAAACAGGGAGGTAATGAATAATGAGAGAGGATAAAGTATTGTTACAAGTTTTTGCGATAAATACTGATTATTAAATGAGTACAGTGACCGCGAATGTTCTAGTTGTATGAGAATGTGTGGCATACGAGTGTCCAACGTGGTAACGGGTAGAATATGGTAAATGCAAAAGGGTCCACCGAGAGAATGGAGGGAGGGAAATACTGGAGATAGAGTGTGAGGTTTAATATAGTACAACGTGGCTAGCATAGGCTTTATGATGACGAAGAGCACCTGCGGGACCAGGAGGTGCAATATCCTCGTGCAGTGTTGGTGAATGCACCTGTTTCGATCTACGCTTTATGTATATAGCGGAGTACATGTATATACGTAGCTGGCGTTCCAACTTTGTATAAATGAAGCCTCAGACGAGCTGAGAGAGAATGTTTTTTCACATCAAACATTTGACAGTGGCATCATACTCTACGCGGCGCGTATACACTTATAGTTTTCGGGAATATTGTGGATGGTCTTTCAGATGGCAGGTGGGTGAATCGAAGTAAATAGGAGAATCCTTCGACGTTGATTTATTATATTGGAAAAAATGTCTACACGAAATCCAAGATGACTTTTTTTTATTAAAAGATGAAAATCATCACCAAAATTATTGAAGAATCATTAGGTTGGTACACAATGAACGTTAGAGGATTCTTCCACTTAATTCAATTCCTAGCGACCTAAGCGGTCACCTGGAAAAAATTCCGATTATTTTGAGGTCGAATATCAAGGTGTTGAGAGGCATTAATGTAACAACATGAAGGGTTCATATGTTGCATATTCAGTCCACCCAAGTATAAAAATAACAAAAGACATAATGGAAATTTATTTTGAATATTGCTTCTGGAAAAGTACAGTGTAACCCATTTACTCAAGCAATATGTCACGATAATAATCACAATTGAGATATGTGATCATGTCAAATATATTGTCTTTGAGTCTTCAAAGTCTGAGTGAAATGATTGTGATCAAAATCGAGTGGGGCCAGAGAATGGAAGAATAGACGGGTGATAATGTGATAATGTCTCTCAAAGAATGACATTGACAAAGATTTTCGACTGAAGTGGTACTCGAATTGTAAAGGAGGGTGACCCAAGTCACCAAGGCGGCGAAGGAGTGAAGAGAATCAGTGATAGGATCATCGGGTCCCCAAGGTAGTCAAAGATTCGTGATAAAGTTAGTTTTTCCTTGATACACAGGAGGAGAAAAATGAGGATAATAGGAACCTTGTTAGAGGATACTCAGTAACCAAGTCTCGGTAGTCTAGGTCCATTGGGCTGTGCTCAAGTAGCACATTTTACGTAGCCATTATCCTATCGCTTAGTAAATAAGGTACGTTGAAATTTGCCACGGAATACTTTGCACTCGGCCTTTCCGACTCGTTTTTCCTAGTATTATTATTTTTCTTCCTCTCTCGCTTTTTTCCCACATTTTTCTCCTTTACTCTACTTTTTCTATGGCTCGTTAGTTCTAGCCTGCCCGGGCAGAAACTTCAGCGTTACTTCTATTTTTCTCTCACTCGCTCGTTCCTCTCTCAGGATCCACTTGGATATTCAGAATAAAGAAAAACTCGGTTTCTTCATTGCTAAATTTCTACAGTTGAATGTAAAAGTAATAAGATAAAGAAAGAAAAGAAAGGAAATTTCAAAGACAAGAAGAAATATACTCTCCAGTTTGGAATGAATTGACTTTAGTTTACATAGAGAAACAGTTACGAATCAAATAGCTAATTTGAGTTCTTTCTGTACTCTTAATGAATTGGAGAAACAATATATTTTTGTAATTAAATGAAGACTGTTCAGTCGAAGGAAAATGATATACAAAAGAAAGAAAAATGTCACCTCTGTGTGCCCTGAGAAGAGGATAATCAAGATTTCTTTATTCTTCATCTTTACATTGCTATACACAAAAAATCATAATAAAAGTTTCCAACGAAATAAAAATAGAGAGTAAAAAAAGTATAAGGAAAAAAAACAAAAATGACAAAGTCGAAATAGGAAAGATGAAAAGAAGACAGGAGCCAAGGGAAAAGCAGCTCTGTGAATGCATATATATGGAGAAAATACATGGAAATGTATTCCTAAAATATACGTCATGGGGTCGAATACGAGTGCTGAGTTGGATATTATAAGCGGTGAAAAGCCGGATGGCATGTTGTCACTAAAGAAATTATACTACATGCGCTCTATGTTTTTTTTCGAGTATCTGTATGTGTGTGTCCAGGATTTTTCTTTCTTGCATAAAGATGACAACGAGAAAAATGTTTTACTTCAGTTTTTTTTCCCCAGTGAACTAGTTCATTTGAATTTTTGAGAGTGCAAAAAACATTGGAATGTTCGAGACCGAGGTGGCATGACAAACCATGAATACTATAAGCTCCTTCCAGGGAATTATAAAGTGAATGAAAAAAAATACGAGTTTCAGGTAAAATTTATCTCAGAATATCCCGTCGAATATTATTTTACGCTTATTCAGTTTTAATTGCAGTTGGCTTGTAATTTCTTTCATCCTCTCTGAATTTCATTTGTTCACGTTAATTCCATTTCTTTTTTTTTCATCAGAGAAAGAGGTTTATTCTCTTGGATATGATTTGATTCGAACCGAGCTCAATAAAAGGAAGCGAAAAAACTCCGAGGCGAAATATAACAGCTCTCAAGCGGGTACGGCCTGAGAATCGTATGAAATTAAGCGATTCATAACGTGGGCAACACGCGTGCCGTTAACAGCTAGATAGTTAGTTAGACCGCTATTCATTGGCCAGCGGGGACTACCGGCGGAACTCCACGAGTACTCGGAACTTTCGGCCAGGCAAACCGGGTCACGTGAGAGTTGGTGAGTATACGCTCGGGAAAATCGTGGGACCGGGGAAAAGTGTTCAATAAATGGAGAGAGAGAGGGAGATGGAGCAGAGCAATATACGGAAAGAAAATGGAATATCGTGAATGTGCTGAAAAAAGTACATCCGTGTATATGTATCCGTAGGAATACATATGTGTGAATGTAAAAAAAGGCTATTTCAATCGGATTCTATTGGTAAATTGCCACGCGAGTATTGCCAACAAACGTGATGCGTCGTTCAATGAAATCCATGGCGTTTGGTTAATTTCCCTATGGACAACTCCCTAACTATATGAGCAAATTTTTTAATTATGATTAAAAAAGAATGTCTCATTTCATTGTTTGGTAATTTTTTCTGTTTATTAATATTTTTAAACTCGAGTAACATTTTTAGCATAAATTTGTCACCATTAGAGGAATGAGACGGATTGTTGGGAGGAATTAGTTGCAACAACGCAAACTCGAGAGCTTCATTTCTCAAAACTACAAGTACGACTTGTTCTTCGGGTACTTCTTGTTATGTAGAGGACTAACTTATTTCTGTTTAATCTGAAGAATGTGAGGGATGAGCCAAAGTGGTGAGAGGGGGAGAAAGTAGAGGATGAGAGTGGGGGTCGGACCCAAAAGGTGATTTATCGGTTTGAGAGTAGAAATGTTTCATGGGGGTCTATAGTTGATTAGGAGATCCAGAGGAAAGGAGGAATTATTATTATATTTTTTGAAAAGATTATTGTGAGGATTATTGTAATAAAGTAATGAGTGGGGAGAGATGGACAAGCTGAATGGAACATTTGGTTTGGGGAAGAGTTTTCGAAAAATACTGAGCAATTGAGCGGGTATGCAACAATATAGTTGTAACTAAGTTCAAACAAAAAAGTTGCATGGCGATATGCTATGTTCGAATACTTTCTTATTTTTGAGGTATTTATAGGATTAGCCAATGTGGTTTGCTATAAATATGTTCCCATTCATATTTGCATGAATTATTTACTTTTAATCATGATGTGGAATCATGTTTTAATCATGCTTCGAAGCGGAAAAGCTCTAAAAACCACTCCGTCACATTTCGTAATTATTTTTTCCTGAATTATAGAGAATATTGCATGCATGAAATAATTCTCCAGCTGAATTATTTTTAACGTGTCTTTAAATAGTTCAGCGAAATTTTCATGGGAAAAATTTTAACTCGAACAAATAGAAATGAAAAATGAAAATCAACAGTTTTCTGTTGACAAAGTATGGAAGCACTTGTTTAATTCATGCTGTTCACACTGTTTTATTAAAAATTCTGGAAGAATATAGCCCATAAATATTCATCGATTTCTAGTTTAATTATTGACGATAAAACTGCGCTTCTATGCGATGTGCTATGCTCACGAAAACCGCTCATCAAAAGGATCAAAAACCCGGGTACTCATCAATTTCTTTCAAAATCTCAAAGAAGGAAAATTAATCAGCTCTTTGCCTTATTTCATTGCTTTTCATGTAACAAATGAGAAATTAAAGCAGTGCCTCGATGGAACAGGTCGTTGCAAGGACATGGTAGTGAAAAAAGAACTCGACTAGACGAGTTTGACCCTATTGATTGAACAGTTTTTATAGTCGAGATAATATTTTTTAATGAAGAGCCTAATTATCAAATAGCGTGTTCACGAAATTCACGTCTTTCATCTGTTTTTCCATTGAATCGTTTGACGTTGCTGTTAACGAAAACATTATTATTTGATTCAAAACTTTTTCTCCATCTCATTGAAAATATACTAAATCCGATGATTAAAGTGGTCAAAAGTTAACAGTGAGTGACTCGAAATAACTCGGAAATTGTCTCAATGAGAAGAAAAGAGAAAAAATTTTATCCTCAATTGTTGAGGAATTATTATACAAATTAACCAGAGCAGTAATTACTGCAGCATTTGCATTATTTTTTCATCATTTCATTGTTAAAAGAAAAAGGTTTGATAATTATTTGAAAAAAGAAGAGAGAATAGCAATAAGAAAAATAGATGGCACAATAAACACAGAAAGTCAAGATATTAACTTTAAGCCTCTTAGCATATTTTTTGTACAAACTTTCGTGATTGTTATTGCTGCATATATTTTTAATGCATTAATTATACGCTAATCCGCTTATGCAGTTCGTATTAATTGGTTAGTCTACCACGAGTACCCCAGTGCAAAGAGATTTCTTGGTGCAGGTATTCGGCTTCTGTAGTAGAAAGGGTTGGGTTTCAGTCAAGCCTCCACGAAGTATTTGGCTTACCACCAACTTCCTAATGGCAATATCTCTATAGACAGGACGAGTCTTCTCATACCCAATATTCCTTCAAGTTTCGATTTCACGGTACTACACGCGCATGAATACACACATCTGAGAGATTCTTACAGCCGTTCGCTATACATCATCTTGTGATACTTGAGATCCCTATTTATCCTCATCTTATCATCAACGTGAATCACATGAGACATTTCAAATTAGAATCACTTGTAATGTACTTCTCAACATTTCAGTCTCTCATCTCGTAAATTGAAAGCTTTCTGAAAGGTATCGTGAAGTGAATCATTTCAATCAGTTCTTGCAGAAAGTTAAGAATAACGGGAGAAGATTTGAAACGAAAAGAATATTTCAGGATGGCGCAAGTGACTACATCGGATTGAATTAATTAATTGAAGTTCGAGGAAAATGATGAAATTATAACGTTGGTTACATAATGAAATCGGTTTTCGAGGGCGTCTTATTTACGTGTTCAGCGGAGGGGCTAGATGACATGAATCATCACTCCAGTGCACTGTTAAAAATGTTCACCTGAAACTTCCGTATCGAATTACGGAAATTTTGAACAAAATTTTCACAAAAAACGGAAGAATCATGTACAAACTCGCAGTAATTATCCAAATACGTAATTTCAGTCCCCATACCAAATCATATGAACCTCCAACTCTCAAATTTTATTTCCCTACTATCCTAAAACACTTCAGTCAAAAAAAATCTAAATTTTTCTCAAGCAAACTGTAATAGTTATTGTCTGGCACTCTCTGAAGCGAAACCACCAAATACTTCGATAAATTCCAAACGATCTTTTGGCACAAGAAAGAGATCGTCAAGAATGGATAAAGGATAAGGCAAAGGGAACTCACCACCAGTGAAATTCCAATGTCGAAGATCCCTGACTCCCTCAGTGCACTATCAGATGGTAAGATAATGTAAACTTATGCGTGGCACGCTCACCACCCTCAACTCCCATGACCTCCCCTATTTCTCCATATCCCCTACCTCACACCCCATACGATATTCTACTCAACCCAGTGTAGGTACTTCCCTCCCTCCTAACCACTCCACGTGAATCCCACTGTACCACACAAGCCCCAAACTTTCCCTCTGCTTTAAATATATCACCTCTGCTATTGCACCCTACCCATATGCTCCTACTATCCCTCCTACTCTTCGGCTCTAGTCTACCTTGAATCCTACATACATGTGAAAGGCCTCCATACACCGAGCTTCTCAGCTATCCCTACTCTTTTGGCGTGATCTCACCCTCTAATACTCAGCTACGAACTTCCTTTAGCTCTGGTCATCCAATGTGCATCTCTTACAAGCCAAATCCGCATTTAGATGCGGCCAGTTCCACATACCTACCCCCTTACTTTTCTTCATCCCTCTCTGAACCGCACACACTGGCAATTCGCCTCTGTGAATTCCATCCACGAAAGCCACCCTCGTACGTTAATCCAACCCTGGCTATATATTCATCCTGGCCCTCGTATTTTGTTTGCCCAACTATTGAGGCTGGTTAAAATAGAGAAAACGTGAGCCAAAGCTTCACTACACATGTATGTACAAATCCTAATAAGTGAACTCAACATATTTTCATGGATAATTAACAAGATGTGAATGAAAGAGATTCACGGCGTTAAATTCATTGTCACATACGTAAACGTACGTAACTACTTTATCAGATTTAGCGTTAGTACCACAATATCCTGATTCCATCAACGTTCCATCTAATTCTGGGGAAATGGAGCATTTGAGGGGTAGAATTATTACACTCATAACTTCCCCGTTCGACGTAATTAATCGAGATAGATCATGTAGTATATGTATGAGTTGGAATTTATCCGGTAACCAGTCAAGTCTTGTGCTTCCGAGTTTTGTTGACCTAGTTTAGCCAAATTTCGAAACATCTTTCCTTGGCAGCCTATCGTCGTTTCCACCTCTATCGAGCCCAGAATAACCCAACCCTTTCTGCTTCTCACACCATTATCTTTTTTCAGTAGTTTCATAGTTCTGCACATTAGCTGTGTGACCTCACCGGCTGTGCGCCAAAATTTAGTAAATTGAGTAATCAAGATCACTTTATCTGTTGGGACTGTATGTATTAATCATATGTTGTTCGTGCCAACGCCTTTGAATGACTACCTAGGTCAGAAATGCGTTCATTGATGAACGTCTACCGGCGAAGATTGGTATGGAATTCGTTTAAGCATTCCGTCAAGCCCGAACACGTTTGATTAAAGCCGGAGAATACCGCATCTCGATTGAAAATGATAGCGTCGATATAGAGAAATGTAAAATGGAATTGAACAGCAGCAAAGAAGCTCGATTCAGGCCGTTTTTCTTTGAGTGAGGAGAATACTCTGCTGGGCAATGAAGAACGATAAATATCTCGAATAATTTTTCTACTTCATAGAGAAGTGTTACGTGGCTATTGCGAGAGAAAAATGCAATTTTTTCTCTTCGCACTCAACTAATTTCCGCGTCTGTCCAAAGAGAACAAAAAAAATGTGTGGATGTAAATTTCCACTAGCCATCTAAAAAGGATCCAGGAACACCATAAAAGATAGAATGGAAAAAAAGAAGAAAAAAAAAAGGAGAGTGAGGAAGGATAGAAAAGAATGCTTCGAATTGCTCGCACGCGCGCTTCTCACGAACCTGGATGGGATCCTGGTGTAATCCGCGTGAATTCAATTTTGTGTTGCGAATTAAGGGATCGAGGATGGGTAGGTACATGACGCCAGAATGCCGGGACAAAGTTTCTGCTGTGGATGCTAGAAAAAGGGGAGAGGAGAATGGAGCAAGTAAAAAACAAAAAACAAGGAAGATAAAAACATTAAAAACAAAGAGAAATGAATGGAACAGAGTGGCAAATAAGTTAGAGACGATACTTGGATAGTGAGAAGAACTAAATCTAGAAGTGAGAAACAAGACAAAAAGGAGAATGGAAAGTTGAAAGGCAGAATCGGGACTATAGCGGAGGAACGAGAAAAAAAAGACGCATATATATACAAAGAGAAACGGTTTATTCAGCCAACAAGTTTTTGCTGAAGTTGAAGAGAAAATTCGTTGATTGTCTATAGCTACTATCTATTTAAGATGCATATTAAAAATAGAAGTTGTTGGAAAGAAGGACCCTGCATGAGAAATGGTGGCTTCCGGATCATTAGTTGAGATAACCATGATGCTCGTTAACGGGAGGAAGCGCATCAGCGCCTCGGTATTTCGAAGGCGGACGTTAGAGATTCAATCACGATGGTAGCCGCGCTCTCTTCCTACCATTCCTTTGCGCTTCCCTTCTTACCCCGTTTGGTACGTGTTTACATCAGCGGGGGTAATGGATTAACCATGGAAATCACGAAACGAGATCGAGAAGTGGTAATATTGGTCTAGAGATACGGGTTTACCAAAACCAGGTGAAGTAAAGAGAGGAAAGGAGAGAGAGTCCTGTCGTCAGTAGTTGATTAAACTGTGAAAACGTTAGTCTCTAGGATTCTACGATCAACCAGAACCACCAGAGTATAACGTTAGTTCTCCCTGCTTAACATTGACTCGGTTTTGGTATATTTGCTTCATTCCCAACGTGTTTATCTGCCTCTTCTAACACGCGCACTATGTTGTGTTATTTACCACTCGAATTGCGTGTAATATTTGGAATTCCATGTTTTATTTGAGTCGTTGGATTCAAATTTCGTGAATTCAGGGAGCATGATAACTCGTGAATTTCAGAGCTCCAGGGTAGAACACAAAAATTTATCAATTTCGCGTTGGAATTCGATTTCGAATTGCGAACATTTGCGTGTAGATTTCGATAACAACTATTTGGAATCATCAATTAACGTTCAATTACGTATGCAGCTTTTACCGCAATAATACTCACAAGTTGGGACACATCTGAGAATTACAATTTAATCGGAGTGGCCCCGGTAGACTCATACACAGCCAGTAGAAAAGCCATTTTCTCAGCAATTGGCTAATAGCATTTCCGGAACATTACGTTTGAAAAGAGGTACCTTCATAGCTTCGCGTGCATCTACCTACTTATCCACGATTTTCCTATCCTTGAGAGATGAAATTTAATCGCAAGTCCCGTCTGCCTCTCTTCGCGATGTTTACCTTCGGTAATGGATTAACCGCAGGAGCTGCCACGAAATAGGAATCTCCAAAGGGGTATACTGTATCATGTGTACGGAAGTGTATGCCTCAACGCTAAAAGCGATTACTTCTCTCAAGTACATGCATCAATATATTGCTCAATATCAATTTTTCTATGTTCCTTGAATAAATCAAGGAAATTAATGCATGCGGATATACAAATATATTCAAGAACCATTTACTTTTGAGGTCTCTTGGAATTTTCATTTCGTTTGAATGTTTTAGAGCTGAGAAAACGTGTACTAGCGTAATCACAGAAAATCATTACGAACGGCAATGAGGAACAGAGATCGTCCTGAACAGAATTTAATCTTGATAATGTATACTTGTTCTAGGACACTTCATGGTTCTCTCGACCATATTGAAACGACTGGAACAGGATGGCAATCCTACAATGGCTCTTCGCATACACTCCGAAAGCTTCAAACAATACTTTGTCCGTGAATTAACAAAGACTGAGAAAAAAAATCCGTGCAGCAAATAAATGAATTTGTAACGAACATTTCCTCCACAATTTCTATACATATATCGAATAACATCGAGCTTCGTGAATTTTCTTGTTCCAAGAAATTTTTTTCTTCAGTGGACGATCAATATGACCGTAGTATTTCATTATCAACGAGACAATGAAGAACAAGAGTTTGATGCTCAATAATACAGCAATAAGGCTAGTTGTCGAATAAAAAAGATAAATGGCTTCGTCATTTTGAATTTAATACTCACTGACTCCTATGAATCACATTGATAGATCTTCCAACAAACTTGACATCGAATAGTTAGCCACCACAATTCATCAGGATTATCATTCGACTGGAAGATTGCTTCTCCCATCTCCTCATATAAAGACCAAACTGATATACTAGTACGTGTCGAATAACCACCGTGCAGGTGGATTTCTCGTCACAATGAATACCCAGGTCACAGACGTGCCAATGACTTTGTGTTTGTACTTCCTCTGTTGGATGTAATTTCGATGTTGGGAATAGGGTATCAAAACCACCGATCGCTCTGCTGTGGGCTGCGGCCAATGGTCACCACTTCCTCGCTCTGCCATCGTTAGAATGAAACCATGATTCATCACGAGCCAGAGAATGATTACTCAGTCATGTTGTATTAGCTGTTTACAGGGTGCAATCACTTTTGACGTACTCGACTCATAATCAACACATGTGGATCGAACGTTGGAACGAATGAATCGAGTGCAATTTAAAATTAATATCGACAATGTGGTCGCACGGAAGATGTTTGCAGTAATTACGGACGAAATGAGGATTTTGTGGGTCTCATAAGTATTCGGTTATTCTCCGTTTTGTCATTGTGCTCATTGAATGTGTTTCACGGGTGTGATATGAAGTATAATATCTTAGTGGAACTGCATCGTTAAGATTGTGGATTCCACTAACGAACTCTGATTAAGATCTTTATCGTGAGGCTGCTTTATATACTTGAGAACTTGCAAACGTCAAAATTTTCAGCTTCCGAGACATTATCCCTGCTCATCCTCTTCCCTATAACCTTCTGCACCTCAGAGCTTGTTATTGCATCAACCTCACATGGTTCTCACTTATTCAGTTGAATATCGTCGCCTTAGAATCAAAAAGGCGTAAGTTACTATTCTTATGAAAAAATGAGTAGACTCAATTTTTGTAGATTCTGAAAAATTGTCACTTACGCCCTTTCGACTCTAGAGCGACGATATTTATCTCACCGGGTACAAAATGACACATGACAAAATTAATAATAAACCGTCATTATGTATCTTGGAGAATTCACGTAGTCAAATTTGCGTAAATCTCTGCAACCATCAATTCTGGGAATTGACAATTAAACATCACAGAGTGCATCTAATTCTTCTGAGCTAGCAACATTCACTGGCAAACCACTGCCGCATATAGTCGTAAAGGATGGAAATCGTTTTTAGCGTCTGCCTCAGGCTCATCAACGTGGATAATAAAGGACATCTGTGCATTAGTTTCCGCTTGTTTTTGCCAGGTTCTCTCTTCTGTGCGAACAAAGTAGAACTTTGTACACTTAAGATATGTAATTGTTCAATATCATGCGGATTTCGTTGGTTGTTGGAAATTATACGAGTGCAATAGTTAACTTTCATTTCGAATGAATTAATCACATTCGTTGATTTGCAGTTCTTCTTTGTAAACCCATTGGATATTTATCTTGATGTTTACCTCGAATTGGATTGCAGTGGCGGTTTCTCTGAGTCAACATCATTAATTACATACATCAATCCGTGGCAACTTATGATAGAAACTTTTTGGTTGAGTGCATTGAGAATGATTAAATTCAGGTTTGTAGAATGTGAATTAACTAGGATTTAGAATTGTATAACGATGAAACTGGCTTATAGATGTATTCTAAATTCCTCTTTCACTCTTTTCGATCATTAGCTCTCATTTATCACGCAAACCCTTTCTATCTATTGGACAAAAAAATTGTACCAATGAAAGATGTCGTCCAATCGTCCATTTCCCCTCGTTTCCACTAGCCCCCAATACCGCATCGTTAGTTAGACGTTGATTGCTAATGGAGGGCAACGAAAATGAGAATAAAGCGAGAAAAATTCTGAGATTAATTGTATATACAAATGAGCAATGAATAATCCATTACTTCCAGTATAATTCCTGGGATTCTTAGTCGTTTCGCAGCTATACAGAAAAATAATTTGAAAAATTCATTTACCTTAAAGTAAAAAGTTTCGCTATTCACTTTGTTATTATTAAAAACAAAAATCATCTTCTCAACCAGTTTTATATTTTAATTTTAGAAGTTCAGCGCAGGGCGTGCCTCATTTAACCGTCCTGACGATGAAAAATTACGCAACTCTTTCAGTACTGTAACAAACTTTGTTGCATCCTTTATTTTTTCTATCCTCAGTCCTGACTTCTCTCTTATTTGAATCCATGAAATATGCAAGAAATATATTGCAATACTGCTGCTTCGGTGTACTCTGTCCGAGAGGAGAAAAAAAACCAAGGGGAAGATTCCATTTCACATTACTAAAATAAGAATGAAGAAAAAAAGTGTTTCACAGGTAAGTGAATCTCTTGAAAAGTTTCTCCTGTGTTTGATAATAGCGGTAAAGGATAGCATGAGAAAACTTTCAGCGCATTTGTACAAAATTACTCTCACCATTAGTGACTAAAATAACCTATCATTATTATTATGGAAATAATATTTTTTTAATGCTAAATTGGATACAAATACTTTTTCTGATATGCCATATCGAGATTTTTAATTATGTTTTGTTCAACCTTGATATTAATTCAGGAATAATTGGAATTCGACAGCTCTGGTCACTGCTTCACAAATCACATCAGAAAACTAAAAATGAAACACTATGATTCAACAATAAAAAAGCTGAAGATGTTTCTGAAACTGAAGCAAGATGTTATCGAGACAAAAGGAGATAAAAGTTAGATTGAACATGTTGGAAGATAGAATAACTTAGTTCCCTGTTGATGATGACAGAAGTGAGAAAAAAAAAATTCACAACAGCTCAATTGATTCACGTTTCAGGAACAAATACATTGTTGTTGGCTCCACTCAGCTACAAAAAAATCATCACATATAGAAAACAGTTCTGATTTTATTGAAAAAATTAGAGGAATTAAAATACCGGATGATTACATAGGGGAAGATGGGGTAAAACGGACACAAGGGGTAAAATGGACACACCCTAGTTTTGATGTTATATATTATGAAAATTGCAAGAAATCGAGGGAAATATCGCAGATAGGTTTATTTTTATCGTTCCACTGGAAAGCTGAGGAAATTTCAAGTAGAAAACATGTGTGAAAATTAATTTTTTTGATATTTTAGAAAATTT
>JABSMS010011347.1:0-13323 GCA_018902275.1 Aleiodes sp. PSUC_FEM 10030003
TTTCTTGTAGATGATTATTTTAGGTTTTTAAAAAAAAAGAAATTACAACCGAAGAGATGAGAATTTTTGTGATGCTTTAAATAAGATGTTAACTGTAATTCTGAGAAATATCGAAGGCATTCTGAATGGACCTCGGCTGAGTATTGAAGATCATATTTTTGCACACGGAAAAACATAGATACCTGAACCAAAAAAAAAATAATGCGTGATTTACTCTCTTCCAGAAATATTTTTTTTTGAAAACCTGATTTCAGCATCAAACCTGATTCAGGTATTTATGAAAACCTGATTCAGGTCTTTCTGAACACCTGATTCAGGTTTTTAACAGCAGCCGGATTGAGGCCACCAGAAAACTCTGCATTAGGTACACACAGATACCTGAATTGGGTTTCTAAAAAGACCTAATCAAGGTTTCGGACGTACCTAAATCAATTTCCAGCTAAACATCAATCAGATTGCCGAAATAACGCAAATCTCGTTTCTTAAGAAATGTAAATATCGTTTCCAAAGAACCCGAACTCAGGTATCAAAACTACCCAATTCAGGTTTATGACAACGCGATTCCAAAATTCCTACAATATTTTTCATCACCTTGATTCAGGTATCTTATTTTTCCGTGCACTTTTTAGGCGGCTGTTTTCACGTGCAATTTTCTGAGTCTTAAAATCAATTGCTTATTCATAATTATCAATTTTTCTCAAAATTAAAAGTTCAAGGCCATGTGTAACTTCATAACGTGGTAACTCCAATTCTTGTTTCCTCGAAACAACTATAATTGATAATTATAAATAAATGATTATTTTCAACATTGACAAAATTCTCTGATTCTCGTTGCCCTTGAGCTATCGAGATCCTTTCTCCTTAAAATTTTCAGGACTTGTGCACACCCTCGCTAATTATCCGGTTATAATAGTTATTTTCCGACTCAGCCTTGTTTACCACATCACTCCTGAATTATCACGTGACTTTACCACTAGGTCACCAACCAAAAGTTTCTCAATCAGAAACCTGAATTCTCGGCGAATAAAAATTGGAAAAAGCTTTCAGCAAAAATGGTTTTTCATTGAAAAATAAAGCAACTAAAGCCCACCATCATTAGCACTCGTGCGTAATTAAGTAATGCAGATAAATTGAGCCATAAGCTGCAAATATAAGCGACAAATCATTGTTCATGTTTATGTAATTGGGAAAAATTAACGACCGAAATTTTCATACAAATCGATTTTATTCTATCATCAGTTTTTCGCAGATATCTCTCAAAATAATGGAGATACGCCCTTTTTGCCCTGATGCTTTTTTGTAGCTCTTGAAATTTTCTAGAGAAAAGGATGAGGGCAAAAAGGGCGTATCTCCATTATTTTGAGAGATATTTGCAAAAAACTGATGATAGAATGAAATCGATTTGTCTGAAAATTTCACAGTCGTAAAAATCACTGATCTGATTTCCAATTATGAATCATGAATTACTCACTCGGCCTCTTTGGTGCTGGAAGATCGCCCTCAGTCGGCGATCTCTTTACTGGCATCGGTGACTCGAGTGTAGTCGGCGGCATTGGTGACGGAGGTGGTGGTAATGGTGGTGGCGGCGGTGGTGGAGGTGGCAAGCTCGATTCGTCGGTGCACATTGAGCTCTGGGAATTTTCCTGATCCTGACTGTGCTGGGGCGTCGAGGGTTGTTGCTTCGAGTCGCTGAATAAATGCGGCGGCATGTCGCGGATTTTGTGCGTCAGCATGTGCTGCTTCATGTTGCCCTGGAATTAAATTAACGGGATTAATTCGGCTGAAAGAATGTCATTTGATTTTTTATTAATTCATGAATTAATGGAATTTCTCTAATAATTCGTTAATCGTTAATTCAAATGAAACGTCTAGAATTTATTAACCGATAGAAGAATTGCGTTTACCAGGAGGACGTGGTTCGAGGTGAGAAGCCCGAGGGCGGCTGGCATCCGCGGGGGCAGGTGAACGTTGGACGTAGACGTCAGAGCAACCCGCCCCCCTCCGTTAACCGTCCGCCCCCGGTTCTTCCTATCCTCGTTCCTCCGTCTTCTTGTTTTAGCATTTGGGACGGACGATCTATGCTGATCCACGCATTCACACGTTCTCATATTTGCATCGTCATTCTGCAAATTTCCATTTTTGTTCTATTTTTCTTCTTTATTATAATTAATCAACTACTAATTTCTAAACAAAAAAGTACTGCGGACAAAATTTCAAGCATTTTTTGCGGTTTTTCAATCATATTTTGAAGCTTTAAATAATAGCAGAGTGAAAACGGTTTTTTTATGGTTTCGCTGCCCCGTTGAGACTCAAGGAAAAACGGTTGATGTCGGCCCAATGTTGGTATCATATCGTCGCCCTGGAGTCAAAGGGGCGTAAGTGCCATTTTTTGAAAATCTACAAGAATTGAATCTACATTTATTTTTTTATGAAAATACTGACTTACGCCCTTTCGATTCTAAAGCGATATTATATTCTCCTAATATTGGGCCAGTATTCGCCCAATACTTGGCCGTCTTTCCTTTATCTTCTAAGGGCAGCATCAACGATATTTTCTATTTTTTCACAAAAAATTGCATTCAGAATTTTTTTTGAATTTTTTGAATTTTCGGAATTCGATACAATACAATCGATTTTGGATCAATAGTTATCGAGAAAATGAAGAAAATGCGATCTAAAAAAGAATTAACGAGAACTATTAATCCAGGAAAAATTGTATTACATCATTCACTCGAAAAATTCCTGAATTCCACGAATTTCAAAGTTGACAATTAAATTCTAAAAATGGAACAAGATCGAATCACACACTTCATAATAAAGGAATAACACAAGAGGTGTGGCTCGCGTGCAGATTTTATTAAATGTTTTTTTCGCTCTTTGCGTTGATGTTAGTCTTCTTTATTTAGAGTCCATTTGTAGAACAAATTTATTTGTCTCTGCAGGTAGAGACCACCGTTATTTATTGGTAATTCAATATTTTTCTTTTATCTTTCTTTTTTTACTACAAACTTACCTTTGTTGAGAAGCCACGGTCACAAATGGTGCATTTGAACGGCCGCTCCTTCGTGTGACTCCGATAGTGTATCTCCAATGCAGAGTTACACGCAAATGTTTTGTAGCAGATATTACACGTTGTGTTGCCACGTACTGCAACAGAGCGTGTCAAAGTTCAATTAAATTACATACGGCCTCTTCTTCAATATTATTTTGCTTCTATTCTTTAATTTATTTTTTTTCTATTCTTCAAGTATTCTTTCATTTTTCAACTATATGATTAAATATTTTTTATGTTCTCAACTGAATAAAATAATATTCACCATTCATTATTCATTAATTAGCAATTCATCTTTTTTTTCAAGGAACAAACACAAAATAAATAATAATAATAATTGGGGCAGGGTAGGATATAAGCGTCAAGGCAAAGTCCATTGATATGTTTATACCAAAAGTTTTATTTTGTAGTTTTACATAAAATGCTATTGCGCGATAGAAATAGTCTCTCGTAATAAAATAGTAATTTAAAAAATTCGAAATTAATTGAAAAAAATTATGATAAACGACGATAATGTGACACAGTGAGGAAAAAAATCACAAAATTCGAAAGAATAATTGTTCATTAAAAATAAAAGAATATACAAAGAAAGAAAAAATATAGATTTTAACTAAACCACAATAAACGAAGGATTTGTATCGTTGCCTTAGGAACAAAGGGGCGTGAGTGCCGAAATGCATTGAATGTTCTTCACGATGGCAATCTTGTTTTGTTTCAGCAAAATGGCGGAACCAGTGCGCCATTTTGTTTTAGTTTCTTGATCAACGAAATTGTGCAATTTTTTTTGAGCGTAATTCGTTAATTATTTGATGTTTATTTATTTATTTCAATAGGAAACATTGCAATAAAAAACCTTGAATTTTTTTTCCTCAAAATTATGGAATTTGTGCGGTTTTCTTAACTGTTCATTCACTGGCTCATTTATCCCAATTAATTATCAATAATTTTTTAAACATCAAACAATTAACAAAAATAATATTGGAGTTACGTCTTTTTGTTTCTCACTCCCTCCTCCATAAAAATCTAATTCCACACTTACGCCCTTTCGTCACTATGAATTCCTTCTTCTCCACTGATCAGAAGGATCTACGCCCCTTTGTTTCTCCGAAAAAAAAATTGCACGCCCCTTTGTTTCTAAGGCTCATAAAAAATTGCGTATCCATTCAAAATACGAGAGAAATAGCCTCTAAATTTAACAATAAAATACTACAAGTATCTTTCTTCTAAAAAAAAGTGTCTAAATAAAATAATGGATTTCGGATGGGATAGAAAAGATTTGAATTTAATGTGTCGTTTTTTTTAAGTGTCTGGGTATGTTTTTAAATTGCGGCACGTCTTGTTGCTAGCAGCGCCTACCTGCTGGGCCCCCAACAGCGAGACCAAGCGGATTGTAGGTAGATGACGCAGCTAAAACAGCTGACGTTGTTAGTGATGCCAGTGCACCGCCATTGCCACTGTTTCCCTGATTAACTGAATTTATTGAAGCTATGCTATTGATTGGACCACCGGGCGACTGAATTCCGCTGGCTGTCGATGATGATGATACTGCCTGCAGTAAACCAGCGAACATGCCAAACGGATGCGGATGATGTTGCAACGTTGGTGGTGGTGGTGGTGGTGGTGGTGGTGGTGGAGTTGACGCTGATACAACTGAACCCGGTGTTGAGGAAGCGCGCGGCGTCAGATCTAACGGCGTGCCGATTATCGAACTCGGCGGACTATTACTTTTTTCACTTGAATTGTATCTATCTAACGGTGACGTCGAGCCAACCGACGCCATTGTTGTTATCGTCCTGACTTGATTCTCGAGTGCTGCCAATGACGTCGAAAAGTTTTCTGGCATTGAGGATTCCTTAATCTCGTCTCTTTCAGTCTCATTGTCCTCCTCAATATCAGCGCAGATTCTCTCATTAGTTTCATCGAGTCCGTCGTCATTGTCTCGCCTGTCGTCATCATCCTGCTCATCCTGATCATCCATATCTTCAGAATGTTCGTCCATGTATCTCTGCTGATTTAGCTGCAAATTTGGCAGGTGTGATCTCAGATCTTTGGCATCCATTTCGCTATCGTGAGGCGCTAGACGATCATAAGCTGGATGACGTGGTGGAAAACCAAGGGGGAAACCCCCGGGTGGTGGATGAAGCGTTGGGAAACCTTGGGGCAGAAACGATGCCAATGGATGCGGACCATAGCCAGGTGGATATTCGTTGACTTCAGCGGCTTGAATTTGCTCGGGACTGAGATCAGTTGGTTCACCAGTGTGCAGGCGTATGTGTTGCTGAAGTACCAGAGCGTTCGTGAATTTTTTATGACAAACTGGACATTGATGAAGTACACGAAGCGGTGGTTTGGCACGATGCACCCCCATGTGCGTTTTTAAATTGCCTTTTGTTGTAAATGCTCTGCCGCAGATTTTGCATTTGAAGGGACGCTCACCAGTATGAGTCCTGTAATGCATTTGTAATGCGCTTTTGCATGATAGAACACGGTGGCAAATGACGCACTGATTTGGATCGGTCAATTTGTGCTCAATGTTGTCGACCAATTGCTGGAGTTTTGACGTCTCTGATGTCTTGGTTATTTCGATCAAGCTTTCCCAGGAATTATCGTTGCTACCGGGTCTCGGTAATAAACTCGAGTAGATCGCTGGATCACGTGCTGGATCAACGATCATGCTCTCGCTAACACTGGGATGTACAGAGTTTGAACCAGTGAGGTGAGGTGGAAGTGGTTGATGTGATTGGCCGGGTGGTACTGGAGGAAAGAGGAGACCTGCGAAGGAAGTTTGGAGACTTCCGCTGCTCGCCGTACTGCTTGCTGGTGATGCACCGGAAGGATGATAATTCCCGATTGGAGCACCCAGCTCACTGGCTCTTCTGCCGGACAGATTCTCCGGCTGCTCTTCCATTTCCTCATCAGCTTCAGTATCATCTGCCTCTAATCTACCGCTCGCTTTACTACTGTCCATACTGCAGTCTTCGTAGTTTTGTTGATTATGTAGGATTCTTTCGTTTACATTCGGCGGTGGTGACGTCATCAAGTGCGGCGGATCTAAGTAACGTCTTGGTGAAACAGCTTCGAACTCTTCCGGCTCATCTTCTATCGGTTCCTCCTGCTCCTCCGGTTCCTTCTTCAGGTTTATCGTCAAGGGTTCAGCGCACTGACTTGGTGATCTCGTTTCGGTAACTGGTGATGCTCTCTGTTCACGCTTTATCACATCATCGTTACGCTCTTGATGAAAGGAATGAATTGGAGTTACATTGTTTGTTAGTATCGGCGTTTGAGATCTCGGTGAATTAATAACGGGCGGTGGTGATGGTGACGTTGTTGTTGATACACCAGTTGTGACTGAATTGACAGCACAAGTCGGTATGGTTTTACTCAAGTTTTCTGGTAAATCCTGGTCTTGCACATCGGCACGTTGATTGACCATTGGTACACGATGATAAATCGATGGCATACCAGCGGCAACAGCAGCTGCTGCTGCCGGAAGTGTCAGACTCAGGGGTAAAGGTGGCTGTGGTGGAATAAAACCATGGGCCGTTGATGGATGAAATTGGGATGCATGATGTGGAATATTACTGGCTGTTGGTGGTTGTTGTGATGATGGTTGTGGTGGTGGTGGGCCAGGCGGTGGTGGAGGTGACGTTATTGGTCTTTGGCCAGACGCTGCTAATTGTTGGAGTAGTGGTGGGTGATACTTATCGAGGTGTTCAGGCACAGGATTGGGATTCATTTTGACATGTGGAAATTTGGCTGTGTGCCTCTGGAAGTGAACCTTGAGATTGCCCTTGGTGGTGAAACGGCTTCCACACACGTTGCATTTAAATGGTCTCTCACCTGTGTGTGATCTAATGTGGATTTGTAGAGCTGAATCGCTGCCGAATACTTTGCCGCAGTAGCGGCAACGGTGCTTGAAGAATGGCTCACCACGTCCACCAGATGATTTCGAATCGTATGGCGATAGTCTCGATCCACCTTTGCCACTCCTGAATGCTAATTCATCGGCCAAATTATTAGCAAGTAAGCCCTGGCTAGCATTATCGAGAACTTCTTGTGCCCGTTTCTGTAGCATCTCGAGGGTATTTGGTTCGTTCAATGGTAACGGATCGTTGTTTGTTATTATCGTTGAGGCGAGCGATGAGCAGAGCGAGGGTGGTATGTGATGTGTCATTGTGCTGCTTGTTATGGTTGTGCTGGTCATCGTACTTGAGGTATCGATGCCAGTTGTTGTTGTGGCGGTTGACGTTGGTAGACATGTTGATGGTATGGTTATGCCGATCGGTGAAACGCTTGAGGCTGGCCGCTCGAGGGGAAATACAGATGAAACGGTCACGGGCGATGTTGATGTTGTTACGGATACGGTTGAAGTCATGTTGATTGGGTGACTGGGGGGTCGCGATGATGGCGGTGACGTCAAACTCGACAATGGTTTTGGGTGAATCGCCGGTAGTGGTGATTCGATTGGCGCTGTTGTCTCTTTGTTATCGTCGGAAACTGGCGGACCGGTTGGCGTTTGTCCGTGAGTTATGGACAATTGTTGCTGCAGTTGGCTTATTAATTGCAATTGAAATACCTGCTGATGCTGGAGTGTGTACAGGGTACTTTGCAATAATGCCAAATCTTGGAGAGCCGCTTCGGGATCGGCACCGCTCGATAATGCCGTTGCTGCAAATTGCGCAACTGCTACTTTCGTGTTTTGGAGAGCTTCGAGCGTAACGTGATTCGTAACACCGGCGGCTGGCGCGAACAAACCCGCCGATGTACTACCTTCAATGAAACTATTGTTATTCTCGGCATCCTGACGGTTTCTCATCTGTTTACGTGTACCCTCCTCGTCCTCCTCGGGCTCAAATTGTTCGTCGGGCTGTTCCTCTTCATCTTCTTCCATTGGAAGATCTTCGCGTTCATCATCGTCGTCGTGATTCGAACGATTTGATGTCAAATCAACTGCCACTTCGCCAGGAACACGTACGGCTTCTTCACTATCCGAGCCAGTTTCATTCTCGTCTTCTGCAAACAGAATGGACACAAATTTATTTAGTCACTGGTTTTAATAAATAATTCATTGAAAAATTTACGCGGTAATCGAAATATTTTTAGTTGGAATTGTGGAATTTCGATGGTTTTGGAAAAGAGATAGGGGCATTATTCAAAATTATTGGAAATTATTCAAAAACTATTTTTAGAAAAAAATTATTGCTCTAAAATCGATTGTCTTATCATTTTCCGTTTTACGTTTTTTTTGTTTTTTTCGAACTGAAAAATCAAGGATTTTAGATATTTTGATGGTTTGAGTGAATTGCCAGGGAAATTTGAGGCGGAAAACGATATTTGACAATCATCGCCATTAATAGTTCTCAAGTTATTCAAAAGACTAGTTTTCGTGAAAATTCGCGTTTTTTCGACGTTATCTTGATAACGATTAGTCTAAAATTGATTGTCATGTATGGTTTTTCGGGGTAAAATTTCCCAGGCAACTCATCAAAATTTTAAAAATTTCGAAAATCCAAAAATTTCACTTTCCCAAAATTCAATTTTTTCAAAAAAATTCACATCTCAAAACAAATTACTTCACTTCGGTAAAAAATAAATTCATACCCGAATAACGTGACCCCGGTGAATAAACACGGGCATCTAAATCATTGAAACAATTAACGTCAACTGAATTTCTACGCTGCGCATTCCTCCGATCTAATCTCCTCGTTATGCTCCATCTCATGAGTTGCATAGTGTACGATTAAAAAAAAACTTGCACAATTAAATCACAGTTAATTTTAATCCGACGGCCGGCAACAGTCCCTCGCCATTTAAATCAGTTCAAATTGCCCCGAATTGCCCCACAAATAAACACAATAACCGTTGACATGTTCATTAAAGTCCACTAACTCTCCCGAAACTCGAAATCCTCGAAAAAATTTAAAACCGAGCAATCCGTGAATTTCTGGAGCCTTCTGTGGCAACAATGTGGCACCCAGTAGGAACGTGAAGCGACTGACTGCTCAGAAAAGAAGCGCCACGGGCGTAGGCTATCCGCAGAACCCCGAGTCCACGATTTTCTCCCCACCATCGCGACCTGCGCTTCCCCCACCGCTTTTTCCACGAGCGACTCCTACGCGCGTCGGTGGTGGGAGCGAGACGGCAGAAGGATAGAGAGAGACCGTCTGTACACACACATAAACTGAGTGTACTTGGATTATGACAGGAGGGGCGTTGCGATTCATAAATCAGAGGGAGTAGAGGGGCGGAGCTTGTACTAGCCATTCACCGACGAGTTTATTAATTATTATTATACGTATTCGCGACCACCCCTTTGGTCTGTTACCACCTACGCGAAATCACCGAGGAATAATGTGGACGTGAAAATTGAATAAATGGGGATTCGAATTTCTTTTTTGTTAGCTGAGGAAAAGGTGAAGGAATTATGTAGAGAAACGTCTAATTTTTGGATACTTTCATTACCCATGTGTCGGCGAGAATAATTTTTTTTGTGATGCGGTGAGAATTTATTTTGGTATTCGTTAATTTCAGAGATTTTTTTTCGTAATTTTGATGCATCGAGCGCTGAAAATACGAAATTGTTGTACAGTGAATAGCATAAAAATTCATTGCATTACAAAAAAATCAGACAATTGTGTAGTAAAAGAATTAATTTTTTTTTTTTTTCAAGAAAATTTAGAGCTCATCATTATTTTATTGCTGGTTCTTTAAATATTTTTTTTTTTGAAAATGAGATTCACCGCGTAAACATGCAAATTCATATTGGAATTTTCAAATGGTTGATTAATTTTATATACGAAGATAATTAAATTTAGTTTTATGTCCTTGTAAAGTGTATAATCGCGAAAACGTGATTGGATAGAGGAGATTTACTGGTAGATAGCGCGATTCTTTTACTATAGATTGATGTATGCCATTCTGACACAATTTCGCAGTTTACAAGCATCTTTATTACGTATATGGTAATTCAATGACTAATTACTTTTTTTAATGCTATTCTTGGATGTGAGTAAGTGAGATTATTTATCGAGAAAAGAAAGCGTTTTCCTTCTGTAGAAAATCCGCGATTTACTTTCGTAGTTGAAGAAATTTTGAAATTCCTTTTATTCCAATCGAAAGATCGGAAAATTTGACCTCGAAAAGTAGTATAATACAATCGATTTTGAAGCAGTAGTTTAGGAGCTCCCTCAAAAACAATTTTCCGCGAACTTTCCCATCGTTTAAATCATCTCAGAAAGTATTTGAGTAAAAAAGCTCGTCATATTGTGTTTTTCAGCTAAAATTTTCCGATCTTTTCGATGAAATCAAAAAAAAAATCGAAATCCGAAAATTCGATTTTTCGAAATTTAAAAAATCATTATTTACAACGTTATTATCTCGAATAATTGCGGGGAATTTGCGCCTCCGTTGAACAATGAATTTTCAATTTATTTTCGTAGCAAAAGGAAATGAAGATATTCACTCGTTCAGTTTTCGCCACGTGGCCAGGTACATTTCTCAAAAAATTCTCACCCAGTGAATAATTTACAGCATTGCATTGAATCATTTACCAAGGTCAGGGCCACTAAATCCGCCATTTTACTTATTTTTATTCTTCCTGTTGCGCAATACCAAATGTCAATCAGCCCTGTAAATCCCATTTAGACTAGAAGCTACTCTATGACATTTTTCTGGTGCCCGAAATTGATTTATTGCGGAGTAATATATCATAGAGTCATAAAGCCAGCGGGGTTAAGGGAGAAGACCTGCATGAGCATTAACCATCCGAGAGTATCGTCCCAACTGCGGGCCTCCTGGTGGATACAGTTTTCTTCGTTTTCTTCGGTTAGAAAGGGACAAAAATGAAGTGAAAAAATGAACATAAATGGTAAACTTTTAAAATTCGGTGGAGACTTGACGTGAGGCGTCGAAGGTGTTCCTTACCTACCGGCTGGCCTGACAATAAGTTAAGATGGGTCGGAAGTCATAATTTACAACTTTGACTGTCGCGTTTTTCGGAATATTCGGGCGAAACGGTTTTAAATGGAACATTGGGGCTTGAGGAATTTTTAGTTGAGGAAATCTGGGATTTTTTGAATGGAGGTGAATTTTTTGGGGTATTGTAGTTTTTGAGGTGATGAAATTTTGGGATTTTTGGAATTTCGAAAATTTCAGGGGATAGCCAGGGAAATTTGAGGCGGAAAACGATATATGACAATCATCGCCGGATGCATAGTTCCCGAGTTATTGAAAAAAACAGTTTTCGTAAAAATTCGCGTTTTTTTTGACGTCTCGATTATTATTGGTCCAAAATTGATTGTCATGTAGGGTTTTTTGGGGTGAAATTTTCCGGGCTCTTCAATGAGATTCTCAAAATTTTGAAAATTCGAAAACTTCATTTTTTTTGGAACTCATTTTTTCAAAAAAGTGGGAAGAAATCGCAAAAAAATTGAGGAAAAAATCTGAAAAATTCAAGTCTTCAACAAAAAATTGTTTCTTGGAATATGAAAAAAAATTGTATTTCTTTTTGAAATTTTGAGAATTTTTATTCGTCTCGAAGTTCCAAAATCTCGATTTTTGGTTAAATTTAATAAAGAAGAAATTTCTGAAATTTTAATTTTTCACCAGTATTGAGATTTATTCTCATAAATAAAAAATAAAAAATGATGAATCACCTTTTTTTGAAAAATGAAGTTGATAGAATTCAGGAATTTCGATGATTCCATCGAATAGCCAGGGAAATTTGAGGCGGAAAACGATGTATGACAATCATCGCCAAATTAACAGTTCTCGAGTTATTAAAAAAACTAGTTTTCGTGAAAATTCGCGTTTTTTTTGACGTTATCTCGATTACTATTGGTCCAAAATCGATCTCCCTATAGTGTTTTTCGGGGTAAAATTTCCCTAGGAATCCAAAAAAAACTCAAGAATTTCTATAATCCTAAAACTTCTCATTAAAAACCCAATTTTCCACATTACACAGAAACCATTGAGTACATTCTCCGCTGAAAAAAGAAATCCACCGCGAAATCGATTTTTTCATTCCCCTTGTTTTTTAAATTTCATTGGAAGTGTATTCGTGTTAGCGAATGTAGTGTAAAGAAGAGTAAGAATGTGCAAAGAAAAAAGTAAGAAGAGTGAATAAGGTGAAAAAGGTAAACTCGAAATGGTATTATCTTATCGCGCCCATGGGCGCAACATCGCAACCCATCGAAATACTTATTTATTCGTAAATTAATAAATAAGTTCGATCGATGCCTCGGGAGGTCTCTAACAAACACCAATGTAGCCTCACTCAGCGGCATTTTTTATTTTTTTTTCCCGGCCAATGTCCTAAACGACTCAAACACATATATATCTATATAACACAAGCGTGGAACACATACCCAAATGGTTAAAGGGAATTTCATATAACTCGTTGGATATATAAACCTTATCGCATTATCCTTAACGTGAAATCATGATCGTTATACGAATTTCACAAAGTTGGCGGGAAGATACGGATAAAACATGAATTTTAAAACCAAAGTGGGTTTCAATGTTTCATTTTTAAGTGTTGAATTATCAACAATTTAAATTATTTTGATCGGAGATTTTCGAAAAAATTGTTTTGGGACTTCGCCGATTTTTTTGGCTCTCAGAGCGGTTTCTGGGAAATATTTAGGTGAATAAGGGAGATAGGGGAATTTTTGTAGAGACCTTTTTTGTAGAGGAAATTAAGAGCTACAAAAAGGGTCTCAATGAAAATTTCGATATCTCGATTATTTTAGGGGATAATCGTGAAAAACTATTTTGGAGAAAAATTTAATGATTTTGTTCTATTATTTGGAGGAGAAAAGACTTGAGTCATGACGAGTGAGGTTTCTTCCTATGAGACTTGATTCAGGTTTTTTTTGGGATTTGATTCAAGGACGGGTCGAGCCTTGATTCAAACCTGAGAAATGGCTCAAGTCAACGATTTGAATCAAGTCGACTTTGCAACTCGAATCAAACTAATTCCGTGTCTCAAATTAAGCCGATTTTGCGACTTGAATCAAGAAGATTTCGCGACTTGAATTGAATCATTTTCGGAGTTTAAACCAAGTCGACTTTGCAACTCGAACCAAACTAATTTCGTGTCTTAAATTAAGCCGATTTTGGTATTTGAATCAAGTTGATCTTGTGACTTGAATCAAGCCTATTTCGTGACGGGAATCAAGAAGATATCGCAATTTGAATCAAGTCGATTTCAGGACTTGAATCAGGTCGATTAATAATAATAAAAAAATCAGATCGATTTTTCGACTTGAATC
>JABSMS010011368.1:0-13314 GCA_018902275.1 Aleiodes sp. PSUC_FEM 10030003
TATTGTGGTGACGCTGGCTTCGATCGCAGAGATCATTGAATATTCTCAAATATGCAAGTCTCTTGATGCAAGACGTTTCATTGATCGTTGGAGATTTTAGAAGATTTATTATAATCTCTCGCAGTCTCGCAGAGCTTCTAAGAGATTGTCGGAGATCGCAAAATTTTATTCCGGGCTCTCACAATTTTTTAAATCATTTTCGTAGCATCTTTGTTAGATGTCTAAAACCTTTTCGAGAAAAAAAAAAGATAAAAATCTAGTATTTTGAAAGGTTTTCTCTCTCTACCTCTCAAGTGTTTATACAATCTTCGTGAAGTATTTGAATTCTTTTCACTTGAAAGTAGCAAATTATTAGTAATAATTTAAAAAATGAAAATGGCACGGAATATAAATATGACGAGTCCTTTTATTAGCTTCCATTGCTACAGAATTCGCTACGGCTCCTCGAATATTTTGAGTTGCATCAACTTTTGAGTTCTTCTCATTATGTAATTCATCGAGATCATCAATTTAAAATATTTGGTCAGCATATTTTATTTTCGTATTATTCGCATATCAGTAAAATACAAGGTCATATATCGTATCATATTTTCGATGAGATGAAATAACAATATATATTTTTCTGTGCGAATCTTCATTAACATTTCGTTTTGATACTCGAAAGCTTGATTCGCATCATCACTCTTGTGGAATACGAATCGACAATAAATGTGATGCTGATTTTACGGTACCAATCCTCTAAAGCACATGTTCGTGTCGGATTTAATTTCATATCAATGAATTCGAAATATTTCAGTTGAGAGATGATGTCTGAGACTGATTTATATAGTTGGATAAGATATCATATTTCGAACAGTTCCAGCTGATATATTTGAGTATATTTCTCTTAATTTCAGTGTCAAGAAGAAAGATTAAAATTATTCGTACTTCTTCGATTGAGGGACCGAGTGATAGCAGTGAAATATTCTGCTCTAACTTGATGAATTTTTCAGTTCAAGTATAGTAGAGATATTAAAAGGAATGGGAAGAATTGGGAAAATTGTAACATAGAGCTATTCCTATTTGGAGCATGCCTGCAAAATTTCAGATTGTTGAGCTACAAAAATTGAATATTGGCTCTTATGGCCAAATCACATCTTCGGTTGGGAAATTTTCGATGATTAAGAGGAATTTCCACAAGTTTTCTCAACTCCAATTTAGTGACAAATCTTTCGCAAGTTCGAAGATGAAAATATTTCACTTGAACTTTTTTGAATAAATTATTTGAAAATATCAATCATTAATGAGGGATTATTCTTATTGTAAAAGAGTAAATATAGTGTCTATCAAACTGCCATCAAAATTTGGTAAAAATCTAAGCACGTGAATTCAAGAAATTTCCTAATTTTGCGATAAGTTTAACTTTTGGTACAGACTGTTCATGGAATTCTTCCCTAATAAATGGTTATCGATTGATCTACTCTCTTTCCGCCATTTAGAACACATTTTCCGGGGGCTTGCGTTCAACTCACAGTCATTCGATATGTATCAAAAATGAATTTTTCTTAAAATAGCCAAATTTCCCGCAATAAATTTGTTGATTTTTTTAACCTTTACGCAAGGCCTGTAGCCTAATTAGTTTCCGAGATATCGGTCTTCACAGCAAAATCGGTTTTTTGGCTTTGAAAAATCGAATTTTTTAGATTTATGAAAGGTTTAACATGTCCGCGTCAATGTCAGAAATCTCTAAAAAAAAAGATCGGATAATTTTTCAGCTTGCAAGATCAATGTTTTTATAAAACTTCAGTTGTTTATAACTAAGGATCTATTGGTCGGACGGGGATTCAAAAAAAAGGAATTGTAGCTTTTTTTAAGCGCTACAATTTGTTTGAATAAAATTCACACGTCAGATTAATAGTTTCGGAGATATTTAATTTTTAATTTTCAATTTTGTTGTTTACTAATAATTTATAAACAAATTAAGACCGCCGTTAGATACTTGTTAGAATTCTTAACTTGCAGGTTGGGTACCGAAATCATAATTTTCAGAGTGCTTTCTAGTAAGTTTTGCCAAACTGGGTAAAACTGGCTAAATTCTGTGGGCTGTGGAGTACAATAAGGCAATCTCTTATTATGTTATGAGCTTCAATTATTCTCTTCGAAAAATTCAAGGAGCTGGATGTATTCTTATATGTAAGAATGAGGCCATAACAAAAAAGTGATGTCACGAAAATAAATATAAAAATCAATACGGTCCTTAAAATCAATTCCTACAATATATGTAGGAAGGTATGAACCCTCAAATCACAGCAGAGCTGCATCTGTGCTTCCTTCATTCCAAGTACATAGGTAACGATATTGTGATTACATATCTGATCGATAACCATTCAAAATGTATAACATAAATGGAAGTAAAAGATCCATAAATTTGGAGATAGAAGTGACTGATCTTAACGATCAAACAACATAAATAGGTTATTTGAAAATTTCTCATTTTGAACAGGCTGGAAGTCAGAAACTATGAAGATAAAACAGAAATTTTTTAGAAAATGTGTACAAAAAAGTGCACATCTAAAAGCGATAATGATTAAAATAGTGAATTCCTATGAATTAATGAACAAAAACGTGGAAATAGTTTCTACACCGAGATCCAACTTTGATTTAAAGTTCGATCTGAGTATTCCTGAGCAGTTCTTGAGCATCTGAAATTATTGAAAATCACTCTTATTCAATGGAAAATATCAAAAAATTATTATCATTTGTTCAATTATGAATACCTTATGTTTGGGAACAGACAAATTCCAATATAGGCTCGATGGTCGGAATGAATAGCAGATGGTTGTCACTTTTCGATGCTCAGCAGAAAAAGGAAGTTTTTGCGGATCAAAGCTTCGGTAATCAACATAGAGTACTACTGAAATAGAGTTGCAACGCTCTATTTTGAACGAAACATATACTATACTCAGAAGTTATATGGTATAGATAAATAGCTTGGGGAATAAATGGAAGAGTGCGAAAGGAATTTGAAAGCCTTCTAGCCCCGCACTTCAATACTTCTATGTGATGTGCATTGAATACAGAATAACTCATAATAATGATAAAGAAAAGACGAAGCACCAAAACTTTGAAGTTTGACGAAATTGAATGAAGTGAAAAAGCGAGATTCAATCAATATTCAAAATCCATTGACGGGTAGTAATGGCCGTACGATCATGTGTTGCGGTAGTGCGATTCTGAGTTGAAGGGTAATCTTGTGGTCACTACTCAGATGGGTGATTGTTTTCTACAGCTTTCGTACAGATTGCTTTTGGGTGAGTTCGACTTGCGATTCGGCTCCTGACGTAAGTTGCGTCGGTACCTGAACTGAAATCAAGGTCGTAAGGTTTTTACAGTTATATGACAGTTTGAAAATCTAAAATATTTCAACCAATTTACGAATGTCGCTGACGATGTAAGAAAAGACAGCATTAAGGGGTAACGGAACCCGTCACAGTTTCCCAATTTTCAAATGATTGTTTTGTCTATAATAATCGACTTTTTTGAAAAACAAAAGTTTCAGCTATTTTTAAATGTTATAACAAATGGGCTCTGACCCTCTCGATTTTTAGAATTAATGAGTGTACGCTAGTGTTGTCAAAAAAATTTCTGACATGTCAGTGACGCGTCATATGACATGTCAGTGACTGTCATATGTCTCGAAGCTTACTGCTGACCGTTTTCGTCATATGACCCAATTCTGACTGAATTATCGACTGACGGTCAGATTACATCTAAGTAAATGATACTCAGCAATAAAGTGGTGGAGAGGGTTATACTCTAATACTGAGATTAATAAGATTGCCGTGGCAATTCTGTAGCACCAACTTCTACTGCAACTGAACGCACTTTCAGCATATTTCGGTGGATTCATTCATCAAAGCGTAACCGATTGTCTATGGCAAGAGCTAGAATGTTGAGTTACATTGCTCATAACGATGCCAAATATTTTACAACGTTCAGGACGAGGAATTAGGATAGAAGTCAATGCGGCTGGTAAGAACGATGTTGATGGCTCGGAGACATCATCAAACGAGGTTTCTGGAGACGACCTTGAAAAAAATGATCGATCTAATTCAGTAGCGAAGAGGTGAAGTAGGATAAGTCGATTTTTTCTACCAATCGTTTTTCATCTATCTCAGAAACTAATGTAGATACGTCCTTTCTGCCCTTTTTGATGAAAGAATGGTGATTTTCACTAGTGCTCCTGTCCGAAATAAATAGAGTACATGCTAGAATTCCCAATTCTTACATCCGAACATTAAGTTTTCTACAAAAAAAACAGGAAAATACTACATATCCCCATCAGTTTCCGAGATATTCGCAGAAGATCGGCGAAAAAAAATCCACTTATCCTGTTCTACCTCTTCATTACTGAATTACTTGTTATCTTAAGACATAGTCATTTTCATTTTTTTAACTATCAATATTTCGTTGGTTCCAAAAAACATTGTGGTTAATAAATCTATCATGAAGAATATTGCGCGTGCAATACAGGCATATCTAATGTGGTATTAGAAAGAAATTGTTTCAAGTTGGCTTATCCAAGAGAAAGATGTAGAGAAAGTTCATGTAATATTCATACGAGTTTATTAATAAATATGTTAATGATTAAATTTGCAATTCCCTTGAATTTATTGAGCAATCTACCATTTATAAATTCGAATTGTGACGAAACTGTGACAAAATAAAATACTGACCGTCATTCTACATCTAAGTAGATGATGTATGACATTTCTGAATAGTATGAGAATAATTACAATTCAAAAAATCAGATTGAAAATGACAAAAAAAAAAATATGACCGTCATTTCACATCTAATTAGACGATATTTGGCAGATTTAAAGATTACGACGATGATCCAGACACGAGAAACACTTGATGTCACATGACTGCCATAAATTCGTCATGACAAGTTTCCCAAATGACCGTCACATCACTAGTGTACGCAAAACATTGTTTCGAGAATTCAATAAATACTATAGGTCCCATCACCCATCAATGGTCCTGGAAGTTGAACTGACATTAACTAAACCACAAAAACCAGCAAATTCTATTTGCAATTCAAATGAATCTGATTTAGTTCATTGCTGTATCGTCAAAAATTGATATACCTATAAACTATTTCTTTGCATTATAGATAGATAGCACGCAGTAAGTAATCCTGAACGGTCGAACTCATTCATATTTCAGTACCCGATGAGGGTTGGATGATTCCCCACGCACGTAGTGTCGCCAGCTCTCGACTAAAGTACGTATTATCCACAGCGGATTTGTCGAGCTTAGTAATGACAATGGCCGTCTTTCGTGTTATATCCCTTTGCTCTAGCCTTCACGAATGCTTTGTCAGCATAATCCATGTTTGCGTGACAATACAAACTTCCGTGTTCTAACTTTATATTTAGAGGATTCATTTGACGATGGCCAAAGCCTGCCACTTTGTGCACCAACAGTTTCAAATCATCCCGCAAATGAATGAATATATAACCAAATCATAGTGCACAAATAAGAACCAATGTTAACACCTAATCGGAGATATGACAGGAAATTTGTAACAGAGTAATTCATCGTAATATACCGTAATATTGACCTAGATTCCCCTAAGAGCTCGAATGATATTCATGTAGGAATTTAATAATGAGATTAATTACATGAATCTCGCTAAAAATGGTTGCAAAAGTTTTTCTAATGAAACTCTCCATAGTATTTCCATTTAGCTTCTTCTTAGCAATGATGGAAAGAATCGCTACCATATTTCTGTTGGCATTATCAATGACTAAGGCTTAAAAGTTTGTCCATAAATGTGCCCACGCAGAGCACTTCTATTTTTTGCATTATTCCCTAATCTTTCATAATGTTTTTTAAATGTTTCTCTTAAAGAGTCATGGGACCTGCAACAGTTTTCCAATTTTCAAATCATTGTTTTGTTCATAATAGTCGGTTTCTTGAAAAACAATATTTTCAGCTATTTCGGAATTTTATAACAAATGGGCTCTGACACTCGTTTTTCAACATTAATAATTGTACGCAAAACATTTGTTCAAAAATTCAATAAATACAATGAGTCCCATTCCTCTTAAGTACGTATGAAATGAAATAGATTGGAAAATATGCTGAAGAAGTTACAGATTTCTGCCATGTCTGTGGATTTTCGAGTTCTGAGACCTGCTAATGATAATCTTGCGAAGAATCATTATGGAGTGGCTGGAGACGGTAATTGGAGAAAAAAACTGATTTCAAAACGTAGGTATTTTAAGATTTCCCAGGGTCGATGAAAAAATTGGCTCTCCTATGTGTGATATGATTCAGCCATATATTCATCCATACAGATAGTAATTCAAAATTGTAGGTGCACCGAGTGTTTGGGTTCTGCTTATGATAAATTAATTGTACACTTTTGATGATATCATAGCCTTGATGTTCTCATACATGGAAAATAAATCGTTAGTAGAGAAAACTTAATTCATTCAGCTGAGCGGCATCAGTCTCGGTGTAAAATAGTAACTGTGTTGAAATTCCGACATCTTCATATGTACGGAAGTCGGGTTGGCTCACGGTAAACATGTAAGAACGTGGCACTCCTTGGGCCCACAAGTGAACTAGTGCCTAGTGAATGATCAAATGCATAGAAAGTTTATCTCAATATAGCAATTTTTACACGGCTAGTCATTCACTAGGGCAGTTTCTTCTTTCGGTCATTCACGGGGGCATTCACCTGATGTGCCACACTTTGTGAGAGTGGATATTCAAATCAATTGAATTGGATGGTATCAATAGATGATTGATTTTGAAAAATCAAACACTCGTTACCTAACATTTGGCAGTCACGGAATTTTCATGACCAAAAGTCCACCTTATTCGAAATAGTATGGAAAGTATGTGAGTTGCAGGTACATATCTATAAAAAAGTGCATTTATCTATGTAATAAGAAGTATCATTTAATATTGGAAATCAATCTACCGAATAGTAAAAAACTGCCAGCTATATATTTACATAAACAAACAGCAGTGATTGATTCACTGATTTCTTTACTACTCTTTTTCTTCACATACTACTTTGCATTAACATTAAATATTCATTGTCAAGAATGAAGCTAGGCATAGGTACCTATTTGTATGTTGTGAATATTCCAGCCATTTTCGCCGACGCTCATAGGTGAAGAGGTACAGTTCATATTTTTTAGTTCGGTGCAAATTAAAGAAAGAACGGTGGAAATTTCTCTTTACATAAAAAGAAGGAAAAAAATACATATGTATATATACGAGACCCCTCGTGTTGCCAGTCTAATCCATAAATACATATATATTGTAAATTTATAGGGCGGACTAGGCGCTTTACACCAAGAGGACGTGGTCAGTGAGTATAGGGGATGAGCGGTGTAGGGGTTGAGGGAGAAAAGAGGGAGCGCGAGTGCATGGGTGCAACGTGCCGAGCAAGACGGCAAATTACATATTGGCCGTGCTGTGTTGGGCACAGGAGGGTTATATCTTCTCTCTAGCCCTGTCCAGGTCGTGCGCATCCCTTCCTCCCTATGCTATCCTCCCATTTCATACACGTATACACACACTCTTCATCGCGCTCATTCGCTTCACCGTATCCTCCAAACGGAATACTCGATCGCGATTAAACATACATAGGCACCACCTCCCCTTCACTTTAATTCTACTTTCCCATCCCGCTATCGTTATCTTTGTTTTTTCCCACTCTTTCTCGTACCATTGGTTACTATTTTTGCGAAGTTATTACTTCAAAATTTAATGCCGAAGAAATACTTCAAAAGTCCTTCGTGTCACTTGATTATATCCAATGTAAAGTTAGTCAATATGGCTAAAAAATTAACGATCTTCCAATTTGACGATTCCGCATTGCTGAATAGTCGAATCTTAACATGCAATCTTGATTCAATACTAAGCTCGAATCTAAGCTCTAGACAGAGAAGCAATGGATGGCACAGATCACACTGAGAAATCAATTCGTTAACAGTTAATTCACGGATCAAGTTGACGGGGAAAATGTCACATGGTTCAGTCAAAACCGTATGGAGTTATATTAAATGAATATCAGGTGCCCTCAACTACTTGAGCCGGTTCCCTCAAATATCGTATTCGTTAAATATCAACGAATACGCGGTTGACGTGCCACTCCTGCAACATCATAAATTATCGCTCCAACATATCTCATGCAATATGGTGGTTACTTTTCCTCACGAAGAAAAATTTGGATGAGATTTTACTACACAGATAGAGTGATTCTCCTGCTGCTGCCTAATCATGGTGCAAAAGATTAATACATTGCACACTGAAGGAAGGAAGGAAGGAAGGATGATATTCCTGCCAGCGTGTGAATTATGACCAGCATATTGCAAATGCATGTGTAACTTTGATTTTCTCTCTTCATTTCAAAGGTGGAAAGGTGCGGTTCCTCTCTTGCAAAACTTATCTATTCGTTTAGTGACAGTACCTAGCACTGGGCCTTACATGGAAAATATATGTAGGGGAGACCGCTGCAAAGTAGGGTACCTTGAAGTTTGACCTTTTCCTTTTTATTTTGTGAGAAGAAGGTTATTAGCAATAAAAAAACTTAATTTTGTTCAACAATAGTGATTCAACTCTCCTTTGGTCATTATTTACAATTATTTGTTATCTTTGAACGTCGCAACTGAATAAATAAATAAGTGGAACGGTCGATTATTAAAGGAAAAAAACAAAGCTTTCCATGAAATTTCAATCTTTGTATACCACTTTTCGTCAAACTCCGACAGGAACAGACTCTTCTCTTAAAAATGGCCGAAATACCCAATGAAACGGTGGATTATTCGCAGAAAACAAGGTAAAGGTTTTATAAATTTTTTATTTTTTCTGGAACCTCCCTTCTTTTGCCCCAATGGGCCCAATTCATTAACGAGCCTTGATCGAGGAAAGAAACAAAATGATCGATAAAGACAAAGATATATATTCAAATTATTGATAACGAAAACCCTCTCCTTCCCTTAGGTACTTTATTTTGCCTATGTCTCCACCTTATTAGATATTACCAAAGATTCTTTCCCAAACGTCTTAGACAGATTGTCATATAAGTTATAGAAAAGTCTAACTCAGGCTTCTATACCATTGTTTACCGATGACGATTATAGTACATTATTTGCTTACATTAAAATCAGATGCGCAAAAATTTCTGGGTTCAACAAATGTTTTCCCTCAACAGTATGAAATCCCTTTGCTCATAAGCATATTTTATATAACTCAATTATTCCTAAGAACGGATTTTGTCCGCAGGTTCCTCTTCATCTTAGGTAATATTTGCGCGATTTTTCCTCCATGTACTTGGGAGTGAGAAAAATCGAAGCCTAGATGTTGACAAGAATTTCGTATTAGTAAGCACCTGTGTAGTAAAATGTATGAGGAAAATTGTGGATACATAACGACGGTTTCACAATAATCGTTGGATTCTCATTATTTTCTAATGCCCTTGTTAATTGCCCAATCAGGAAAACACTCCCACGTAGACTGGCTTCTACGCACAACTCCTCCTCTTCCATCAATGTTCAAACCACTGCCGGAACAATTTAATGATCGACACTGAGGATTATTATTCGCCCCTAGTGTTTTTATGCTTCATGCTTGGAGGTATACCGCACCTTTCTTTCATTTATGCTCTTCCTTTCCATTTTCAAATGCTTTATCATCATTTTCTCTCAGTTCAGTTATTTTTTTAATCGCGCAAACCATGTACATATTTGAACCATCGTTCTGATTTTTTTCTTTGTTATAATGGATTTTTTTGGTTCTTTTTTTAATATAGATCATATGCGACGTATATTATTTCTTCTAAATACAACCATATAATTACTAAGAAATATTTATTAATATTTTAATATATGAACATCATCATTGATAAGTACCAGTAGCTACAGAGTGTTTGAATATTTTTTTCTTGCTTCGGATATTATAGCATTCTCTTTCTATAAACATTGTACTACAATTAGTTACCTTCAGACTTGATTCGAAGAGAGAATGAATGTAAAAGAGCAAACGGAAAAGTGTGAAGGGTGGTTGGGGGCAGAAGGGTGGGCAGACAGCCGATAGAATAATAACTGCGTCGTCCACCGGATGATATGAGATGCATATTTAATGACAGCCTGCGTGAATGTATATCTCACATGGTGCATGGTTAAGTTGAAACGTTGACAAAACTCCGAGGATGACGATCGCATATATGCTATCCAAATATGAATCACACGGCAAAGACTCCAACATTATCGCCTAAATATTACACTCTTTCTGAAGCCATGGAGATAAATACAATGATCATATGGTTAAAATGATACATAGCTTTGGCTTTAACAGTATTGCAACAAAACTATGCATTGAGTCACGCAATAGCACAGAGGCTTGAACAGATATTGTCATTTTCCAGCAAAGAAAGATGTGAAGCACTAAGATAACATATCAGGGTGAGCTTCTTCCTATTAAATCGGCTATTTCTCGCAAACGCAATCTCTGTAAAAAATTCAATTCTGATCAGAAAATTTTGTCGGATCTTCAATACGAAGAGGTCTTTCCTCCTATCGGGGAGTACTACAGATAGCCTGGAAGGTGATTTAACTGGAACTCAAAATGGTCGTAGCTGAAAACCAAACATTTAAACTCCAAATGACAGCTAAGCATTCGATCGAATCGAAGAAAAATTGACTTGGGGAATGAAGGAAGGACAAATTTATTCAGTGATAGAGTTAAAACAAAGTTTGACTAAAATCTTGATTTGCACTCAAGTCAATTTCGTAATATGTTATTTGTTTCGTTGAGTGTCTTATAGCCGCTCAATTATGCTGCCAAGGCCAAGTCTGATGGAAATCGGATCAAGACTGACATAGATCTATACAGCATCAGCGTCTAGTCTAACAGATCAAGGCTATGTCAGGTGCAGAGTAGGTGCTTGATAGGCCTGCCTAGAATCCTCACTAACACACTCATCACTGACAGTCGATTGAATATCAATTGGCTATCATGGGAAAGGATCTTTTCTCTTCGTCTGCGATCAACAAGGATCACTTATGAATTTACAGTTTCTCTCAATCTGTTCACACCTATCAGGCGGTCAGATTCTGCATTCGTTCTCAGCATGTTGTATACATATATGGCATATTCCACCAATTATCGACCAGTGATTGAGTGCCTGATGCGTGTTTCATCTGAGTTTTTCCCTACTCTTTCTACACATCGAAAGTAATATCTCCCGGAATTTTGAAACCATGATCTCCATTGATGATGGCGAAGAACGAGATTCTGCTTCTTTCTTTTTCCAAAAGTTCCCATTAGTGAGTGATTTTTCATTGGTAATTTTTATTTTATAAAAAAAAACTCATAGATGATTTTCCTTATGAGAAACGTTGATTTTTCAACAAAAAAAAACATTCTTAAATAGTATCACTTCATTCCAGCCAAGAAGACATTGTTTAAACAAATTATCATTTTATTTCAGGTCAGCTAAAAAAAAAATTGTCCTTAAAGATTGTACTTTCCTCCACCTCTACCTAAATTTTTAAGTTAGCTGTATATTTTCATTATAGGGAAGTAAGGGAAAATGCAAGAAAATTGGGCCAGAATGAAGTGATATTATTTAGAAATATTTTGTTTCTTTGAAAATTCACGTTTTTTCACGAGAAGAGCATCTATTAGTTTTTTGATAAAATGAAAATTACGTCGATGAAAAATCGCTCAATAATGGGAAATTTTTGAAAATAAAATAACGAAATTTCGATTTTTCTTAATCGTCAGTGGAGATTAAGGTCTCAAAACTTTGTGGGTCTTGTGTTTTATATCTAGAAAAGGTAGGGAAGAAACCCAGATGAATCAAAAATCAGGCGCTAAATCACTGGTCGATAATTGGTGTATATATAGGGGAGAGTGGCCAAAGTGAAACGTCTTCAATCATCAATAACTTGAGATTGATCAAGTAAAATTCAAATTCTAGAATTATCAACGATTAAAGACATTCCACTTTGCCCCTCTCTCCCCTAGGGAAGACCGGAGCTTTATAGGGTACCTGAGAGAAGGAAAAGGCTTTCAGCGCTCGCAATTTGAATATACCTCAGTTAGATATACCTCAGATTTTATTATAGTTAGAGGCAAAATGGGGTACCCCGAAGAAATTCCAATTTAATAAAAAATGAAATTTTCTCTTTCATAATTGATTATCCCAGGTGTTTCAAATATTTTAGCGGACATGATCCGTTCCTTTAGGAATTTGGGGCAAAATGAGGTACAAAAAAAATCAAAACTTAATAAATTCAATTTTTTTTCAATCAAAACTCCCATTAAGGATTGAGAACATTTTTACGAGAATGCTCCATTTTCATCATTCGAGGCGAGAGCTCGGAAAACATTCTTGAAAGAAATTGATTATTTTTAAAATGAAAAAATTTTTGCTATCAACAGCAATTGGCCATTTGCAAAGTCCCCCTTTGCCCCGGTCTCCCTGACATCACAATAGAATAAAAAGATGAAGAACCATGATCGAAAAAAATAGATCATTTCTTATACTGATCAACGTGCACAAAAAAAACAAAAAAAAATAACGTACGCCATTTTACCCCGAACCTCTCTGAAAAATTCGTAATTTTCGATGCTGATAAACTTTGATTTGAAGAACAAAAAAATTAACATTCACCGATTTTCGACGTACCTCATATCGCCCTAGCTCTCCTACGTGATGGAAAAACAAAAATTTGAACCATTATTGTTAAATGAAATTCATCAATTTTAAGCTGATGAACTGTCACTACGAAAAAATTTAGGGTACCCCTTTTGACCCTAGTGATTTGAATCACGATTATCAAGAAGAATCGCTAGTCTTCAATGTTGAGAATCTTTCGTTGAAAAAAAAAGACAATTTTTAAGGTAGGCTATATTGCCCCGGGTACTCCATTTTGCCCCGGCCCCCTACGTTGTGAAAAACGGATAGTTGTAGAACCATTATTGAATAGAATTGATCAACTTCAATGATAATGAACGAGGCGTTATTCACTCAAGGATCGAGTGAAATGATGACTTTGAAATGAACCCGACTTCACGTGAATTCAGTGTCTGATTTCAACGACTCCAAAAAATTGTTTTTACAATGACTTCAAGCACTGATTAACGTGACTTCATGGCTGCAATCGATTGCCAATAACTCCGTCAATTTGTAGTTAGTGACTTTAAATAGAATGAAGTCATTCAAATCACAATAAATAAAATCAGTCTTTTTTATTTTGTTCAATTAATTTATTTTAATTCATAATAATTTATTCTATCAAT
>JABSMS010011379.1:0-13313 GCA_018902275.1 Aleiodes sp. PSUC_FEM 10030003
AATTGAAAAAAATCACGTTTTTGGGAATATCTCCGGTTCTATTTGTCGTAGCGCAAAAACTCGAAAACCAGCTGAAAGGTGAGCTCATTTCCCATCGATTTGCGTAGTTCAAATTTTTTTTTTTCGATTTTTTAATTATTTATAGGACATTTCCTAAAAATCAGTTTTTGCTCTATATCCACTTGGAAAATCGATAATTTCTTCTCTACAACCATATAAATCGATGGCAAATAAGCTCACCTTTTAGCTGGTTATTGAATTTTTGCGCTACGACCAATAGAACTGAAGATATTCCCAAAAAAGTGAACTTTTTTTATTTTGGAAAGGGGGACCCCTTTAAATCTTGACCAGAAAACTCGAATTTTGTAAAAAATGAAAAAAAATTTTTTTTTACATATTTTTCACCTAAATTTCCTCAGCTTTCCAATGGAATTATCAAAATTAACCTATCTTCAATATTTCTCTCGATTTCTCGCGATTTTCATAATATGAAACATCGAAACTAAGGTGTATCCATTCTACCCCTTGTGTTCATTTTACCCCACCTTCCCCTATAGATTAGAAACAGATTTAAATATTGAATTCTTTTGTGTGAATGAATTAAAATTCAGTTATTCTGTGAAAAAAATTAATTTTCCATTGAATGAACATAGATCTTTTTCCAAAGGAACGTTCTAAATGAAACTGATAACCACCAAAGTCATTATTCTTTCAAAAGTTCTGCTTCAAAGAGAAAGAAAATTACAAAAAATGATACTAAAAATAATTATTTCGTTTAAAAACAAGCTTTTCTCATCCAATGGTACGTGTTCAATAATTGGCAGTAGCTCTGACTCCTCCCCCTAAAAGGTTTCTCTCGTAAATTTCCTCTAAGCTTACCCGTTTCAGAAATAAATTCAATACAACAAAAATAACCTGAAATCTTCCATTTTCTCTGCATTACCAACCGAATTTTGTTCAATAATCTTAAATTCAAAGTTGAGAAAGAAAAAAGCTCTTAACGATTCATTGCACCAAGTGAATATCTTAAAAAATACACTCAACGCACTAGACGTCAATTTCCGTCGGCATAATGACTAGAGAAGTGGCGCTGACGTGTTGAGTTATGCGAGACTTCCTTAAAAAATATTTTTTTACCCTCTTTCTCATCTCACTCCCCTTTCCTATTTAAATAAAACCACTCAGCGAGAGCGTATGAATGCATTATCGCATTGGCATAATTGCGCCGAGAAAGATAGATGAATGGTTGTATAAACACAGAGAGGAATGGAGAGACGAGGAGTGGCGAGTTAGCAACTTTTTAAATGTTGAAAATCACTAGGCGAGGAGGTGGTAAAAAAATAAGAAAAAGAGAGGTGAGACGGAGGTGAAGAGGAGGGAGGCTGGGGATAAGAGGTGGAATGCAACACGGGATTTTTCAGCGTGACCCACTTCCATAGAATAATTCATATCCTTCGTAGAGGGGATAAGAGATGTGGCAAAATGTGTCTACTCATTGATGCAGCGTTCGCGTTTTACTTCGAGGAAATTTTTTTTTCTTTCCTCCTCGTTTTTCTTGCGGTTCAACAAAAAATTATCTGTGGAATTTTTTTTATCGTAAAATCTCTGATTCTTATCCAAATGTTAGTCGTAATCTGTGAATTCTACGATTTTAGTCGAATCGAGTGAATTCCACTGGGATGAGTACAAACATGGTTTCTCCACCGGGTGGAGAATGCTTCAGTGAAGGAAACTCGTGTTATTTCCTTCGCCTACTGATGAAGGAGGGACGAGAAAAAGTTTGTTCTTAAATTGGATACTTTTTTTTAGCCCGATGAAATCAATGATTACTCCTTGAATAACGTGAGAATTGTGCTATTTATGAAGTTCAATTCACGGAAAAGTTTGTTAATAAAAATTTCTGAATGATGAGAACGAGAGCAATTGAGTGGTTCTTATTTTTGGGGGATATCTGGGGATCTGGGGATAGAGGAATTTTTGGGATTATTTTTGTTCTTCGTAGATGTGATTTTCCTGAACGAAAAAGGCTCTCACAAGTTTTTTTTTTTGATATTCTATAAAAAATATCTCGGAAGCTATGAGCGAGGGTGTAATTATGGTGAGGGACCTTTCTCGTTGTGTGGAATGAGAGATATTCTCCAAAAACAAAACATTTTTCACTGAATGGACGAAAAAAAAATTATTTTCCATAAATCGTCGAAAATCGATAAATAATGAACGCAACTTTTTCCAATCGATCAGAACTCAAACATTCTAGTGTAAACTCAAAAAAAATTCAAGTTTCCTTCCGGAAAATAAACGAGAATGCATGAAAGAGTTGTTTGGAGCGAGATTGAATGTTGGGTGAGAAAGTGGGTGGCAAAATCGATAAAAGGGGATTTACCTGATCGTTGATGGTTGCTCTTGCAAAACGATGCCGGGATTGCGTTTAAAAGCGGACGTGAGCAGCCCGTTGGGAGCGTAAAAGGAGAAACAAAAAACTTGAGTTTACACACGGAAGTAGAAGGATGGAGGAGAATGAAAGAAAGAGGAATAAAAAAAGCTGTGGAAATCTAGAGTGGTAACGGAAAAGTACAGGTGACACCTGCGATTCGTGTGGTTGAATTTTCAGTACGAAAAGCTTTTACTGAATTTGAATTTGCAGTGAAGAGAAACGTGAAATTCATGCAACGTCAGGAGCCTGAAATTCGTTTTTAATTGAAAAAAAATATTCAATAATGAAAAAAGAATGTTTTTTGAAACAATGAAATGCAGAATGAAGCTTTAAAAATAAACAGCTATAAAAATGGCTTCCGGGGAAGAGAAAATCAACGATGTATGGGTTATTTTTTTTTCAACGATTTTTTATGTCAGTTTATTTTATAATGCGGGGGAAATTGTTATCGTCCGTTCTGTTTGTGGAGAATGCCCCATGATGCATTCCAGATATTCAAGAGAATCAAAACAACGTATTCAACCGTGATTTTAGTAGCATTAATGCAGCAGATCACACCGCGAGATCCATTCTCACCGTTATTTTTTTTGGTGAAACCGCAAATACATTTATTCCACTCGCTTTGTGTCAAGGGCATGGAATTTTTTGTGGGACTCGGCGAGTGAATGAATTTCATGGTCTACTGGAGGGCTGATGATTCTTTGCGGCGGTTTATTGTTTCTGGCAGTTGGATTATTGTAAATGGAAGTTGGTGTTGAACTTTTTCAGAGAACATTAGTCATTCATGAGTAAATCTCTTTCATATTTCGTGCATTCAGAGAAGTTTCTCATTCTCTCGAAGCACTTTAGCACTACGAGTCTTCGATTATCTTCCAACTTCAACTTCTTGGTTTGGAATATCACGAAAAAATAAATTATCACAATAACATCGTTTGAAAAATTTTGGGTTGAGTATTTTGCGAATATTTTGATAACGAGTAGGTTCAAAAAAAAAAATCATGGGACCTTTTACGTAGAAAATTTTATAGGCTATAAAAAAAAATCTTGATAAATTCCCGTAAACTCAATAGTTTTGAAAATAAACGCAAAATAATATTCCCATAAGCTCAGTAGTTTCAAAAATATTCGCAAAATAATTAAAGAAGTTAACGAAAACGATCTTTGTTCATCCCGCAAAAATAAAAGAATTTAAATTCCTATTATTTTCGTCCACATCCCCCATAAAAATCATTCGAAAAATATCGTGATTCAATCCAAAATCAATGGGATCGGTTGAACAATTTTGATATATTATTATCCCCTGGACATTGATACTGCAGTGCATGCAATTGTATAAATTTCAACAATCGCATAAACGTTCATTGGCATTTGATACTCGTGTACCATTGGTTCTCCCGTCCAACTACAATTCCAAATAGTGCATACTGAGGAGTATGAACGTGAGCAAGCGCTGAGATAAAGGAGAAGAGAGAGAGGTGGAAGAGAAACATAGTACTTGCAATATTGAGCCAATTTCAGGTTGCTCTCAGCTTCCATTGGCTCTCCTTGTACATCCTTACCTTCTCCTTCGGCTTCTTAACTTTTTTTTCTTACAATTTTTTTCATTCTATACTTCTTATACTACTCTTCTACCTTATGAGATACCGTGGGCTTTTTATATCGCATTAGGGAACCGAATATGATATCTGCAGGATAAGTAGACTTGCGATATAAGGCAGTGGGTATAGTATTTCTTTTTTGAATTAATAATACGTATATCTATAACGAAATTGGCTCTATAAGATTTACTTTCTCTTTAAATATAGTATCTCAGCGAACTCGAGTACAGTTAATCCCTTATTTTTTTGATGCTGTAGAAAAGATGAATTTTTTACGTTTTTCTGAATTTTTTCATAATTTTTGTCCGCGTAGTTTAGAAGCTACGGATTCAGGCAGAAATAACGAAATTATTTAACAACGTCAGAATTTATCTATTCATTGACAACTATTGGTGGAAAGAAAAATAATTCAGCTACTTAATAAGAGAAAAACGATTCGCATATCATTAGCGGTATAGAAAAAAATCAGGGGCAAAAAAAATTATATTTACAAGCTGAAGATATGACTTTTTTATAGTTTAGTCACTTTTTCGGGTGAATTAAAGGTCTTTTCCGAATTATCAGCAATTAATTGGAAACTAACCAAAAAATTCTTATTTTTTTCTGTTTTATCGACCGTGCTCTGGGATTCTACAGAAATGATGATCTTCGAGAAAAAATGAATGAACTGTTAATTCTTAAAAATTTTAAATATTCAAATTCGTCTTATTTTCAGAATTTTGAGAATTTTTTTTTCAGGAATCTCTTCGCCGGTTTTCTGGAGAATTTAATCTGTTTTATTTTGGGTTGGAAAAAAAGTCGGATTCTCTTTAATCTTCCGTATTTTCTTTTTCCAAAGCGTGCAGATGGCTAATTCGGGCATTAAAAGGTCAACGGAGGTTAAAACCCAAGGCAGATTTTCGTGGTAAAGTTCGTTCCCATGCTGTTCCTCTTCGCTTATTATATTGTTTTTTCTTTTCGGTCGTTTTTTAATGTTTAAATCTCCACTCTCAGCGTGGATTTGCCTTCGTTTCATGAAGTACACGCAAACACTGCAGCTGTTCCACACCCAGGGGTATATCATGTTCTATACGAGTTCTGCAATGCCAAACGAGACGTTGGCGTTTAATGCATTTTTTTTGCACTTTATTCTTTATGGAGAACAATGGAGGACTACTTGGATTACGAAAAAGTGACGCCTTACACGCTCCACGATGCCGTATTGTTCATAAATGATATGAAGATTTGATGTAATCATTTTTTGAACTGATCAAACTTGAAATTATTCGAATTTTCATTAGCTAGTTTCGGTGGAAAATTACAAATATCTTTGGAATTTTTAAATTCACGAAAATTTATGAAGACTTTTGTTCGTAGAGAATTAAATTTCACACAAAAATGGGTTAGGTGCATCCTCGTAAATTAACTCGTTTCCGAGATATTCCTAAATTACTCCAAACGTAATTCTGAAACTCATAGCATTTTATCACTTTCCTCTTAAAATTTGTAATTAACTGAAAATCGCGTTAATTAGTGTGCAAAAATCATGCATGTTTGCCTCCGACCTTTAACCCTTGGTGGAACGCGGGAAAAAAAAGATCAGATGTGACATGAGGAAGAGAGAGAGAGAGGTGAGAAGAGTCTCTCTCTTTCTCGCGATGTGCTCACGCTTCGGTTCACGTCAGAAAAGGCGCAGTATATTGCCTCGGGGTGAATCGTGTAGGGAGGCACGGGGAAACGAGACTAGTCGTTTACCGGAGGGACGTCCATTGGAACAAACGAGTAGACTCTGAAACCCTCTCTATTTTCCACTATCCATGATTTCATTCTGTTCTCTTGCCACATGAAAATAAAAACTCGTTTCCCAATTTTATTCATTTTTATTTTGTCCAGTTTCCCTGAATTTCTTGCCATTTTGAAAATTCCCTATTGGTTCCACATTTTGTTTTTTTTCGTTCTGCTTCAGTTGTGATGACATTCAGGAGAACCGTTGAATATTTTAATTTTACAATTTACTATTTTTCAGATTTTTTTTTTCCCAGTTAAAGTTGAATTCGAGTGTTTTTATTTGAATATGAATTTTTTCAATGTTTTATTCAAGAGAAGCAAGATATTTACCATGGAAATCATGCAAAAATAGTGATTTTTTATTTTTTCTTTCATTTCATTCGTTATTTTGCTCTGAAATGGAAAATTATTGCATTTTCATATTTTTTATTTTTGGGTTTTATGCAGATAAATTCGGTTCAGATTGCTGTAGCATTTAGGGATCAAAAGCTCGCGATTATTACCCATCGTTTTTACTAGAAAAATCAAAATAATTTGTCATCAATGTAGAAGGAGTTATAAGTTTAAGTTTTTTAAGTTTTTATTAACGTGAATCAAGACAACTACGTACAAATTATTTACAAAGCTTACATCTGAAAAATTATGAGTATGGCGATAGCCCGGAGGCTTAAACACATATTTAAAGTGAAGTTTCCATAAGAAGGAGTTATAAAAAAAATCGACACTTAATTGAAATCGACGGGAAATGATCTCAGCTTTCATTTGCGAGTGACCGCAACACGTTACAATAATTTGAATCAAAGACATTTCCAAAAAAAAAAAAAAATCGAATTCCTTCGGTTGCAAAAAAACACGAATTTTGAAAAAAAAAAATTAAAGATATCCGTACAGTTTTTATCGGAAATTTTCCCGCCCCCTCAATACTACCCATTTGAAAAACTCCATCGCTGAAAGTTTTGCTCAGGCATCAAATTCCTCCGATTTTTATTCCTCAAGAGAAACGAAAATGCCAAAATCCTGAAAGAAGTAAACCCGACAAATGACAAATGCTACGATAAAGTACCGAGATCGAGGTCATACTATTGCCGTATGTTATACTTCATGATCATAGTTTTCAAGAAGAGTAGTAAAAAAATCCAACGAAAGGGGCGAGGGGTGGTTGTTGAAAGGAGGGAGTTGAAGAACGTCGATTGAGGCTACGGAGTGAGGAGTGATTTTCAAGATTGCAAAGTTTGCTGCTCCTTGAAAAAATAGAAGAGTGAAGAGAATACGACTGGGGACTTCTGGGATTTAACCTCGGAAAAGTCAAACACACTATCCTCTTGTTGGTAGAGTAATGTATCTTTTGAAATTGACAAAAAAATGAATAATATTTTCCCTTCTGCTTTCTTTTTTTAACTCAAAATGTAAATAAGCTTCACGGATCTTTCCAGTCCACGCGTTTCTCGGTTGAGTTTTCAGTGAAAAGTTTCATAGAATTTTTCAAATGCCGCAGAAATTTACGGATTAAGTGAAAGAAGAGATAAAGACTTTGTTGAGTTTGAGTTTTGAGGATTTTTTTTAGGAAGAGATTGAGATCGGAGACAATTCCCAGGTCAAACAAATTTTTATATTGATTCTGTTGATCTGTCACATTATGAGAGAACTATTCGAAGGTTTTATATCGTCACCCATTTATAGAGTCAAAAGAGCATAAGTGCCATTTTTTTGTAATTTTCAAAATTTGAATTTACACTCATTTTTTCATAAGAATACTAACTAACGCACTTTTATTATTCAGCAAGAAAAAATGGCACTTACGCCTTTTTGATTTTACGGTGACGATATTCAACCCGGAAGTTGGCGTTGGCATTCACTGGACCCCGAGAGTTCACTCACCACTGAGATTAATTAATGAAGTAATTCCGCTTACAATTGTTTCCTGCCACTTCATTGAAGCATCTAACGAAACCCCAAGAACTTTTTTTTATTAATTGCTATGTCCTTGAAAACTCCCTCACAAAAGTTTTCATTCCCAGTAAATTTCTAAAGATATTAATGCATCACACTTTCATCATAAATCGCCAGGGCTTTGAAAATTAAAGACAGAAAGGAGAACGAATAATAAACGATGAAGAAGTCAATTAACCAAGTGGCGAATTGAAGTCTCAATAGAGGAAAAATATTCTTAGTATAGAGGTAACAGTAGAGTCAATCTCACGTCTTAGAAAGTAAAGGGTAGGGGATGGAAAAGCTTTTCTATTGAAGTAGAGAATTCAGTGGAAAAAGACTGTTCACCTTTACGTTGCTTTAAAGAAATTTACCCAGTGTCTCAATTCTCCATTTTCTCCATTCTGTCATTTTATTTTCTTATATAACGTTGAAGGATTCTTCTTCCTTTCACTTGGAAATAAAATTACCGGTACGAGCAAAACAAAAAGAATAAAATCGGGATGAAAGATAAATGATAAAAAAAATTAGGAGGAAAATGATTCAGTAGAATTGTGAGGGATGCGGACACAAAGCTTTGTTGAAATGTGACGCGTCGTTGCATTTAATTTTCAATGCATGACAATTTTTTTCATTTCTTTTATTTTTGGAATTAATGCTGTAATTTTCTGCATTTTCAACAAAGCAGAGATTTTTCATTATTAGATTCTTGATGGAATAAAAGAAATTCTTCCGTCCTTTCGTTTTTGCAGACGTCAAAGAGAAGGAAAGTTGTGAATAGAAGAAAATTATAAGTTCGTTGAACAATTTTTTCCTTTTGTTAAATATTTGTTAAGAATATTTTTAAATTTCAGAAGGAATTGAGATAGAATTCTTTGAATGACTTCGTTGAGACGCTGAAGAAATTTCCGATAAAAAGTATGCGTTGGAATTTATGTTCTAGGAATTCTCTAAAAATTCAACCGTTTTGACCAGAAATCAAAGACTTTTTCCATCAATTTTTGAAGATTTTCTCTTCAATTCCAAGACATTTCCAAAAACCTTAAGAGATAAAAAAACCCAGCTCAAACCGTTTTATCTCTCCGTTTAAATCCCCGTCTAATTAACTCTTTCCCTAATCATCAAAGGCTCAACTCCACAAGACTAATTAATTTAAAAAAAGAGAAAACCGCTCACTTGGCTACTTGAACGTGATCTCAAAAGATGAATTGTGAATTCCAATCTCCACATTAATTAGACGAGTATTCACGTGAAAAATGAATGACGAGAGTGTCAAAGAGATGATGAGACACTGAAAAGCGAGAAAAAAAACGCAAAGAGCTAAATAACACAGTAAAACCTACATCCCCTGCAAATGAAAGTGGTATGCATACTCTGCTCCCTCCACTTCCTCAAAATTGTGGACTCCCAATGAATACCAACATGAATAGAATGGGTGAGAGAAAACGGGAGGATGGGAGGAGATAGGTCGGCTTAATCCCCAGGAGAATCATGTGCTGGCATAGCCCAGTGGATAGCCGCATGTACCACCGCGATATTCCGCTAGTGGAATATCGCACATACTCCTCCACCCATATGTACATATTGTAGATAACTCCTCTCTCTCCACTTATGTGGAGAATCATATGCGACCCGATACACTGGTCTCTACATCGTTCACCGCAAACGTGGAACCTATTTTTTTTCGCAAAGTATTTCCGATCGCAATTGCACAGTTCATTTCACGACTGGTTGACGTGATCACCAATTTTTTCATTATTAATTGAAATTTTCGATGAACGAAGGCTCCGAGGCATAGGTGAATTCTTTTAGTTGATTCTCCATTTGGTTTTGCGGTTATAGAGAGAGAGAGAGGGATAGAGATAGATGATGAGATGGAAACGGTTTTTAACGGTTCGTTTGGAAGTAAATGGGGTAAAATTGTTTCTGGTTATTTGGCGGATAAATTGGATTAATTGTTTTTGAATTATTTCGGTGGAATTGGCGAATTACTGAATGCAGAAATGCAATCATCAGGAGAAAAGAGGAATTTCGAAAGGTTTAGCCATTTTAATCAAATAAACTTTTCATGATAAATGGCAATTTTCGCTCGTTGAATCAGGGAGAAAAGTAAGAGGTCAAGTGGAGTTTCTGTACGTTTTTTTAAGCCTTCCATGGATTAAGCTGGTAATTGAACGCGTACTGTAGTAGGGAAACTCGTTACGAGTGGAGACGCTGATAACGCGTTTGTTGGGCTTCCCTGTAGAATTGTGTTGTACTTTTCTCTCTCGCTCTTCTTTTAATGGAATATATATATACAAGTAGGGTCAAAAGGGTGTGAGAACACTGGGGACAGGATTAATTTTGTGAATGAAGAGGATTTTAACGAGAATAATAATCTTTTATTAGGCTCTTGTATGAGTGTTGAGTGGATAATGCAGATAAAAAAGTTTTCAGGTTATTTTTGAATTAATTGGGGAAAATCAAAACTCGTTTACATTAATGCGAGGAAATTATTAGGCTATTGTAAAATTATACTTTGTCAATCCCATTTTCTTTCTGGTTTAACCCTTACTTGCTACACCGGGGTAATAAAATAGTCCAGACTTTTTTTTCTTGGTTTTAAGTACCTCAACGTTAGGTGAAAAAACAGAAGGCTAGATTATTGTGCGGAGTCGTAATTTTTCCTATTTTTTCTTCTCCGGGCATTTTTTCGAAACCTACGCATTTCGAAGATATGCGCAAAAGAATGTATGAAATTTGTTCAAAATTATTTTCTTCCTTCACTTCATTCCTCAAATTCGGAAATAACTATAGTGAATCATATTTCTTTCCCCGAAGAATTTTTTAAAATATTCATTACATGTATTTTTCCACTGTGTATTGAGTATAACATTTTCATTTTTTTTCACATCTCATGTTCATTATAATTTTTCTTTTCGTTGCCTCTGAATTTTTATAAACCCTCGAGATAGTTAGGCCTCGCTCACTGAACAGACGAATGCGAACCATGAAGTGGAAGCGATATCCAGGAAATGAAATCCGGTATAGACTCTCGGCTTGTATAGAATATGTAAAAAAAAGGGAGCGAAAAAAAGGGAAAAAGAACGACCAAAAAAGTAAAATCATAGCGCAAAAGTAACTGGAAACAAAATGAAAATAGAGGAATTATCAAGAGCCATGTGAATAGTTCTAAATTTACCATCTAGCCCGTATGAAATACGGAAAAAAACGAGAATAGGACTAGAGAAGATGGTGAAAGAATAGCGAAGAAAAATAGACAATAAAACTATAGAAATCCACATGAATAGAGTCACAAAAATGATAATAATGAAAGTAATCCTGATAAAGATAGTTCAGGTCAGCAGAGATAATAAAGAGGCGTGCATTCAATTTTAAAAGATTTTCTTCTATTTTTTTTATCAATATTTGAAAAATTGATAACAATAGTTATCAACCTTAATTCAACAAAGAAACTCGAAATTTTATATCTCCAGAAACAAAAGAGAAAATGATCTAGATAATAATGATAATTTTTAAAGTTTCATTTTATTGTGTTGCACACACGAGAAGGTCATTGAGGCTCCAGTTAAGAAGATGAAGGAGAATTGAGAGAGATTCGAAGGGAATTATCCTCCCTCCTCTCATATATTTTTTATTTATTTTGACTCGTGTGTGCATTCGCTCGCGTGCTCATCTGGGACATTGACTGCATGGGAATTTGCATCGTGAGCAGAACACAACGTGCCTAATAAACGATTCTCTCTGCACTAGTCAGACACGATTTCTATAGAAATGCTATACACATTGTAACACGTGAAATGATCAAGTTTTGTTCTCTTCGGACGGTTTATGCCAGAAGCTATTATGATGAATGGCACATCGAAATATATTAAATTACGTGATAATAAATTTAAGATTCCATGGTTAGAACATTGGTGATAATTAATTAATAAATTCTACAGGGTTATTCAGTCTGAAATTTGCATTAATACGGTGGAAGTAGGAAATTCTACAGAATCAAGTCTCTGCAGTTGAATCGGTTTAATGTACCAACAAATATTTGCTATCCCTCCATACAATTCCCAATCAGTGTTGGCCAACACAGTACCAATTCATTCCCATGTATTGATCCCAGGGACCATTGATTTTCAAATGCCATGAGAGAATTCCAAATTGCGTGAATTTTCGGAGGGGACAGGCTTTTAATTAAATGAAATTCATTGAAATTTCGTGGGTGTAAATACTAGATGAATTACTCATGAAATCCGATGTTTGAGGTGTTAATATTTGGGGATGCTTTGGGAATATGTGTAAATATTAGATGGAAGTTGAGACATGAATATATTCTTGGATGTATGGAAACTTCCGTTGTGGAGCGGAACCGAGAGTATGTTGTAGCGCACGGAAGCCTTGGGATATTTCTTTTCTACGATTTTCATGCAGTGGAATAAGGGACTTTACCGGGGAATATGTGAAATTGAGAGGAGAAAACCTGTATTTACATTACCAACCATTAGAGAATGAAGAATAACTGTTACTCGAAGAGAGACGGAGATATTGTGAAAGTGATTTGAATTAAATTCTAGGACTATTTATGAGGAATTTCCGCGCTTGGAATGAATCAGAACGAAAGTTTTGATAATCAAACACATCGATGTGATTCACTAGTTGTCTATTTTCTGAATAGGGAACTTGCACATTTTTCAGTATTTTCATATTCAAAATTTTAGCGGGAAAGGATATATTTAGAAAAAAGAAGTTCCCGAAAGTTTGAGCAGTCTTCATTATTTATAAGAAGGGAGTGCTTAGAGAAAAAGTTATATATTGTCAGATGTAGATTGAGTTATGCTGACTATCTCTGAATTTTTTTACATTTTTCTGACGTGATTTAATTAACAATTTTGACTATTGCGAATTTCGGAATGTGCAGTGTGGTCGGTAAGAAACTATTAATGGTACTAGAATTATCAAAGGGGCCCGGTGCTTTATATTTTATGCTACCCCTGAGCACTCGAGCTGGTTTAATCCATGAAAAATGAGTAAATATTGAAACAGATTATACCGGAAACGACGATGAAATTTTCATCGCAGCATAATGTACATCTTCCACGAAATTTTGGAACTAATTATGAAGCTACATACGCAAGTACGGGGAGTCTAAATCTAATATAAATTCACTGTTTGTCATGAATGAGATAATCATGAAATTAGCGCAGGGGAAATTCAGGATGAAAGCTTTCTCGGATTCATCTCGAGTTTCAAACGTTTCCTGAAGAATAAAACAAATTTACTCTACGTATGAACATAACCATAATTCCATTTCCATTTAGCATACGAAGGTGACATACAACGCTACTAGTGAAACAATGTTGAACTAGGAGAGGGAACATTTGTCTCTTGAATATTTAGTTAAACAAAGTGAAAAAATTTGGAGCATATTTTTCCTAATCAATAAAATCAGGGGAAGGTAGGGTAAAATGGACACACCCTAGTTTTGATGTTATATATTATGAAAATCGCAAGAAATCGTGGTAAATATCAAAGATAGGTTTATTTTGATAGTTTCATTGGAAAGCTGAGGAAATTCCAAGTGGAAAACATGT
>JABSMS010011390.1:0-13311 GCA_018902275.1 Aleiodes sp. PSUC_FEM 10030003
CCTTCAAAAGATTTTATTCCGGGTAGAATAATATTTGGATTAGAGAGACCACGTTGTAGAAAAATCACACGTTACAACTGCTGTTCTCAATCGAACCTAATCCATGGGTTTTATGCATGAGCATAGTAGAGTTTGACGCATATATGGTTAGATCAAACTCCTTCATCCATGTTGGGAACGTAGGATAACCCTAGTAAGAGAGAGACAAAAATTGATGTAAGCGGAGCTGTACGGAAAATTATCACAAGAATAAACATATAAGCGATTGTGGAACGAAATGGATATTCCAATGATAGAATCCGGTATAGAATTTGCTAAAAGATTTCCCTGGAAAGCTGAGGAAATTGCCGATGCAAAACACATCTCAGAACTGATTATGTCAGAATTTTTCAATGTTCGAACACTGCCAAAAATTAAAGGAGGCCCTTTTCGTGTTTCAAAATTTTCACCTTTTTTCGAATCTGAAATCTAATCCATCCGTTTTTTTTTTTCATAAGTTCATTTTCTTCCATTTTTGAATAAATTTTTGACCTTAGTTGTTCGGTAAACAGATATATTAGAGGGGTAATGTAAGAGACCTTTCATTATCGTTCAATTAAAACACGTTACGAAGGACAAAAAGTATCTGCTCGTTGTGACTCGTTTATGCAATGAAAAATCTCGTGAAAGAATTAAAAAAGAATCAAATAGTTTATTCAAACTGGGATGGTTGACAATTCCCTCGAATGCGTCTCTAATTAACATCCACTTCTGTATCTGGGTCAGGCGCCACGTGTGTCGTGCCATCGAATTCATCATCTCTTTCACTTGTATTACGTTGCAATGATTTCATTTTATTTTCGGTGAAACTCGAGAATGAAACAAGAATTAAAAATGAAAAAAAAACCAAGGCAAATAGGGTACAAGACGAGAGAGACGTGTACTGTAATCCGACGGTGCTGCCATGATTGAGGGGCAAGGGGGTAACTAAGATGGCGACAGAGAATGCATGAAGGCAAAGTTACAGAAAAAGGAGGGAGGGGCGAAGAAAGATGGCGCGTTGTATGTACGAGTGACGAAATCGTCATTGGATCCCGAATGAGGCTGACCATCCCGATGCACGTGTGCAACGAGAATAAACCTGTCCATTCAGTGAATCTCATCCAGTATGAAGTTTTCAATTTTATATATATTTTGCTGCAACAATGGAAAAATGGAGTTCCAAAATTTCTTTGCATATAAATCTCCAATCTCATTTTATCGTCATAGAAATTCGTGGACTAATTCTATTGGTTCGAATGCATTCCTGTAATTCTAGAGACAAGAATTGATAAATAGGTAAATTCGGATTCTCTAGGCTCAATGTTCTTCTCGAGAAAAAATCTTAGTTTTTGAGATTGCAGCAACAGCATTTTTCTGGAATTTCGATCATTAATAATTCCAATTTTTATAACATTGAAACATGTTACCCCGAATTTTTTCAGATTCATTTTTCTGATGCAAAGGAGAATGGTGAATTAATTATCAGGTTATCCATGAGGCAACAGGCAGTTTGCACTCTTACCTAATCTCGAAACATAACTCATGACAATATTTCATGTTTGTCCTAGTGAGTCATACGGGAAACAATACCGGGAGCCCTACAGCTTGACATTGGACAAGAGTTACAGACTGGATAGCATAGAGCAGAAAATTCAACCAACTAGCAGAAACCAAGCCCTGTGAATGTAGTGAAAACCCCGTACCTGTTGAGCCTTGTATACACAACCATACGGGAGTATGTCTACCTATGGCCAATTTCTCACATTTATCTATATACATAGTGCATGCGGATGTGTGCCACCGTGGACTAAAAAATATCCAATGAAGTGAATCACGTTGAACAAAAGCTCAAGATATATTGTTTTCTTCAATGTAGGGGAAGGTGGGGTAAAATGGACACTCGAATTGAACGGTTCTTCCTCACCTTCCCCTTCATATACGTATTCAAGTTTAAGTTCGAGTTGAGAAACACGTGTATGGGGATTTTGGATTTAAGACTTGTCTCATGTCTCAAACGTTGTAACATATGTATAGACAATTTATCGATTTTTCTTCACCGTCCGTCATGAATTTTAACGATGCCACTCTAACCACAAAAATAAAGGAAATAGTGGGAATTATTTGATTAAATCCCGTAGTGTATTTTTAACTCTCAAAGAAAAAAAACGAATACAGTATTTTACGTGGAACGTCGTCGATAATTTTTATTTCACTCAAGGTAGGATATAGGTAATCGAAAATACGTATTCCTTTACGACTCATCTGCACGCGATCTAGTATACTCTTTATGTATATATTACTTGGAAATAATCAATCCACTAATTTCTTTTCCTTTGACAAAACGTCAGCAATAATTGTCATTGCATTTTTCTTTCCTTATTTATTTCATCCATTTTCCATCTTTTTCGTCGCACTAACATGCTCCGATCGTACAGTTTCAACCATAGGCCGTTTCATTATGCATAATTGCCATGGTTTGTGGTCTCTGCGTCCCTTTTACTACAGCTACGTGTAGTGTCATTTTCATAATGATACATCTCCCTCAGGATTTATTACAAGAAAAGTTCGTATAAAACTCGACATATAGGAGGAAAATTGGAGTAATTTAGGAAGAAGAAACATAGGATATAGTCCCAGTATTTTCAATAAATATGCATCATTTAGTCTGATTTGTGCAAACTGTTTCCGTATGTCAAATGCGGTTGATCGGAGTGAGGAGAGGTATGAAATGTCAATGAAATAAGAATAACAATCAACCACTCCGTGTGACCCACTTCATACCATCATGCTGGGACCGTTGGGCCCACGTTTCCCCTCGGTCCTGTTTTTTTTCTTCTCCTTTCTCCCCTCTTTCAAATCTTCAAAATATCCCCCTCCGTCTATTGAAATCTGACTTACAGAGAGTACAATAGCACCTCTGGTTTATTCAATTCTGAGCCAGCACTTTTCCCCCTGTATTTTCGTCTTTCTTACCTTTTTTGTTTCTTCTAAACTGATTGCAAGAATTATAATCTTTCAGTGTGTATTGACCTTGCCCACGGTATACAGAAGATCCGGTTTTCACTTCAGTCCAAAGGGGTAAAGAGAAAGTCGAAAAAGAGGTTAAAAAATTAGGGGAATTCATCATCTATATCCGCCAATTTTTATGTATAGTTTTATACATATTTTAAAAATAGAATTAAAATAATTATATGAAAAAATTTCATGCATCTATAGTAATCTCTTGGCTGCATTCTGTCTCCCTCTCTACTCATGTTCTTCATGTTTCTCTCTTTTTGAATCGTGTTGATTTTGTCTCACGAGGGTACCAACTCGGTCAGGTTCGGGATTGTTCGGGCATCAACGATCTTCCTCGGTTTTCTCTTTAGCCATGTTCGTGTATAGTTTTCTGTGCTTCTTTTCGGGCTCTACCGAGCTATCAGCCACTCGTGTTTACATCGAAGCCATACGACGTACGCTCGGGATGCGGAGAGAGGGAACTTCGTGATGCAGCCAGAGACGGTTCCAAGAGAGAAAAAAAAAATAATCTCTTTTATCGCTTCTCTTCTCTCTTTTTCTTTCCCTCTATCTTGTAATTTCTTTCCTTTATAAACCAACACAAATCGAGACAGTGTCAGCGAGATGGTATCCATGGATACCATACCCATACCTATTGGACGATTTGTCAAAACAAACCTTGATCTTGCTTTAAATTACTTCTTGAGGCCAAAAAAATATTTTGGCGACAAATTACCGTTAGGAAATCAGGAAAAACACATTATCTAATAGTAAACATACTGGAATCAATTCGGAGCAAAAAGTTCGAAGAGAAAATAACGTTACAACTCTCGCTGAATGGAAATACAAGTAATATGATTATGGCTCTGAGTTCCGATGCACGTCGTTTGAGGCATCCTTCTTCCTTCCAACTATAAGATACCACTATTCTGGATTCTACCCGCTAACCTTGGATATCACCACGGACATCTTCAGGCGTTTGTGAGGCAAAATACACGTTTATTCATCTTCATTTTGTTTTATTCCACATTTTTTTTGTCTTCATCTCTATACTCTTATGTTATCTTCTCGCCACCTGTCTTGTCGATGAATCCATCTCTACCTGTATCAAATGTCTATCTACCCGTTTCTTTTCTTAAGTTTTCTCTATTTTTCTCAATCCTTAAAGAAACCTCTTGTTTCATCTAAACTATATATAAAAAGTCTTTGTCATGTGGATAGATCCTATGGACGACTTTTGGAAGGAATAATTAATGAATATGGTAGAAATGAAAATATATGGAGACTCTTTTATGATTGTGAAGGACGATTGACTAATTGAATTGTTTATTATGGTTCGAGGTTTGAAGTAAATACAGACAGATCTTAACACGAGGGCCACAATCGCAGAGCTGCACAAAAAACTATGAACTAAGAAAGAAAGAAAATAAATTTCACGAGAAAGCTAATATATGTACACCATTATACAATTCTGTCTGAATGAAAAGGTCGATCAGGCGTCTTATTTTGACGCAGACAGAAGGTGAACATTTACAATGCTCAAACGATTTCAGAAAAGTTCATTCACCCCGTGCAATATATTTACATTATTTCTCAACATTTTTTTTTCAACCACTTATTGGTAAAAAAAGAGTCAATAAAAATGAATATTGTTTTCAAAAAATTCTCATGGTAGTTAATCAACGCAGCTACCGTTAAGATGTTAAGAAAGGAAGCATCCTCTCAACCCAAACCGCAAGCCAACCCCTTTAACTTAATGTTGATAATGGAAGGAAAATGAGAATTTGAAAAAAAGCTTCTGCTCAACGTGTTCTGTTCTCAACTTTATCTGATTAAATTATGATCTTTGAGCCTTTGATAATCATTATATAATTTTTATTCTAAAACGCTCAACACCATGAATTTCAATTATAAAATCCGCAAACTCAAATAGTTCAAACAATTAGACCCAACTCTATAAACTGGTTACAATATCGGTATTAGGCGTTTTTAATTACGATTTTTCTCTTGCAAACATTGTTATTTGCTTTTTTTCACCTCAAGTTTCACAATTACTTTCTTCTCGAATCGAGGCTGGTTTATTCGCGCGGATTCGCTACCGTTCATCCGCAACTGTTTGCAAGTATCGCCAAGGGCTCCATTATGGTCGAGCGGTTAGTAACTCCAGAGTCAAGGGGAGTTCAAGTTCACGGAAGCATCTTTTGAACATTTACTAGCACGCGATTTCAAAGGATTTTATCAAAGACACCTTTTTTTAGGTTAAAATTGTATCGACACAACTCTTCCAACATTTCTATGTACTAGGAGATCCTCTTATCGGTCATTGACCACCTCAAATCGAAAAACTAAAAGAAAAGACAATATTTCTTCTGGCTCTCTTCCTGGTATAATGCATTCAGCTCAACATCAGGTGTGTTTGTATGTTGTGGAAAAAGTACTCAACTCTGGTGACACTACTTAACACAATCGGAATTGTGGTTGAAAATAAATCTACATATTTAAATCCAAAGTGTTGGAGCTTTTTTTAATCCCTCAATCATTGTCCATTTCCTCTCGTCTACAACCGTAAATTCATAAAAAGACATTGAGTATCTCTCATAAGAGTACGAGTAGAAGAGAGACATAACGAAGTCAAACGATCAGACGAAGAGGAGTCGAAAAAGAATTGAGTTTGAGTTGAAGATATTGAAAGAAAGACAAACGGAAAGACAATTGTAGTTGGTTGAAGTGGAACAGATATACTGCAGAGTTAACATGAAGAAGGATAAAGAGAAAAAATAAAAATGAGATGGCAAGAAGCACGTTTTCACGCACACGCGTGCGGAAACCGGTTTAACCACCTCATCACGAACAATCTCCTCGTGTTACTCTTTTTTCATTTATGTTATTTTTTTCGTCTCCTCTCTTTCTATCTTTCCCTCTCCCTCTCTTCCACTTTTTTCTGCTTTTCTCGTTTTATAGCGTTGTCCTCGTCCGGCCGGAGCTGAACGAGGCGAGGCTCTCTTTGTTCGAAGGCAATCAGCAGGCCCCCGATAACGGGCCTACTCTCTGTCGTAACCCAACACACAAATACGCGCAAAGCCCCAATGCTCTTGAGTATGCCGTATTTATTGTCATGTATGTGAACGTGATACATGTAAATATGGAAATCATACATTCATAGTAACTAGTAGAGAGGAGACAAAATGTAGACGAAAAGTATTAGATTCGAATGCTATTGTTTGATCCTCCTCATTTTGAAGTGCTCATGTTTAATGTACTCAATCGTAATGAATCGTTTTTATACCTCAATTCGTTATGGACGTTATTACTCCATTAGCCCCGAGATGAAGAAAAATAACATATTTTAATAATAAAACAGACAAGAATAACTGAACAATGTTTAAACTCGTTTGAAATGAGTCCACGATTCGGATAATGACACGAATGCGGAACGAACCGGTCATGTTTCAAGACACATTGGTTAAGTGATAATAATACACAAAGGCCTGTTGTTGTTATTACGTTGTATTGATATCAAAGATACGGGGTACAACAACTGTCCCTCTTTTTATTTTAATGTTGAATCGTATTAGTATTTTTTTTTGTCAACTTCTGAATGCCCCTCTCGCGGGCGGGTTCCGGTCAATTCACTGATACACCTCTGCGTTCGCAGAAAAGATTTAGGTCGTGGTACGCATGAGCGCACACACTCCAGCTTCAGTCGTTACAGAAATCTTACGAAATTTTAACCGGAGGGCAACCGCAAGTAACTTCGGCGTTGTTTATAAATAACTGCTCTAGGACTATGGACATGGCAAAATGATATTATACAGTAAAGATCTTCGTACTTCCAATACGTTCCAAGCGTTTCTGATGTGATCAACGTATTATTAATGACTGGAGTATGTTAGTGATAATAATCACTTGCCTCAAGCAATAACTATTTGATAGAATCCAAGTTTTGCCTCTCATAGTTTAGGAATAAAAAAATGGAACAAGAGAGGAAATTGTAAATGGAAAATATACTTTGAACAGATGAAATTCATGATCAATAGAATTTATTTTTCCTCAATAAAAAGCACGATGAGAATTTGATGACAAAGGAAAAAAAATGTAAATAAAGCTGGGAGATCGAATTAGTAACACAAGTATAGTAACAGGTCTGACTAGTGTCAAGAAGAAGAGGAAAGAGATATTCGTAGTGGGACAGACATATGGTAGCTGCTACTGGGCTTACGCGGTCCATAGTAACCTAGAAAACGTGTGCGACCGATAGAGAAGTAGACGCGTGTCGAACGTACGAAAGTACTTGGAACCGATTAGCATTAGGATATACACGAGTCTTCTACTGAAGTGGGTGTTGAACGCAAGGAGTGGGATGTGACGCTTTATTATATATCTCCTGTATTTCGTATGCACACATGCATAGAATTACTTTGGTCTTGGTATATAGCATCAATACCATCGTTCTATTCGTTTGCACATACGTACCACAGTTGAAGTGTTTGCTAAGAGAGAAAGAGTGTTTAGCTTGAAGACCGGTAGACCTCCCGTAGAAAACTGGTCAACTAAAACCACCAAGTATTGCTACCGGCTATAATGACCACTACTATACCTGAACTACAGAACAAGCGGAGCCTGAAACAGAGATGGAATAGAATAAAAAAAGAATAAAAGACGGAGAGAAAAAAAATCTTGGGGGAGATCCCAACCCACGCTGTAGCGTAATGTATTGCGCTATAAAGTGCTCGGCGCGGCGTATTGCCCCCAAGGCACATCTCTTTGGCAGAGATGTGCGTAGGATGAAAAAAGGGAAAGGAGACATGTCTTACAGGTTGGAAGAATTGATTTTGACATCAGTGTAGAGAAGAAAAGTTGTATATATTTTTTCATTTTGCATTTTGAGAAGATATATCTGCAACTTTTTTAAGATGATTTAAATATAAAGTCACATGTACTTTCCGAGAATTCGTTTGGTTATTTTAATAGAGGTGTCCACAAATATTCCCGATTTAATGTGATGAATGATAATAAAAATAAAGGAAACTCTAAGAAAACCCATTTAATCTTACGATTTTCGAATGATAAAAAGCCGCTACAATTTAATTTTTCGAAATGTACCAAGAGCCTTAACTATTTGCATCAATCTGATTTGTGTATTTCCTTCATCAATGCAAATTGTACACATGTTTTGAACGCTAACCTTTTCACGTTCTACCGTTATACCTGAAGTAACACGATTCATTGAACCCCGCCTTCTTGATGCCAACCGTCACATTACACTCATTCAAACAGCTATTAAGCTGTAACACAAGTAACAACGGAGTTTGTACGAATCAGAACACCTTAGAATTTTCATAAGAAACTGATATCAGTAGATATTGTGAATGATGTTTATTACACCTATTAATGCAGAAATTGATGAGAAATTAGAGTGAATGAAATAAAATAATAAACAATTTTTGTTCAGCCTGTATTGGCATAGCTCAGTCTGAATTTGCTGGAAACTGGTGGGGATTGCGATGCAGGTGTTAGCCTTGGACGGTCCCCCGCGCTGTATATAAACCAATACCACAATATTTCTCTTTCTCGTTACTCTCTTTCTTATTTTTTTTCTTTTTTTTCAATCCTATCCTTGTCTCCTTCATCTCAAGAGACCTCGAAAATTGTATATATTGTCATATTCTTATATGCGTTTATTTCAATATTGCAATCCTTTATTTACATATTCTGATTATTGAGGGGAAATAAGAGATGGGGAAAATAATTTTTCTTCTACAAAAAGATGCATGAGTCTCACAACTAATCATTTCCAACTAAAGCCATTCAAGAACTCACATGATGTACAATTTTTTATTTCGCCTTTGTTCTAAAATTTTTGCTCGTAAAAATTGCTCAAGTGGACCTTAATTATGTTCATCCAGAGAACGACAGTAAAAGACAAATTGAGGGGTAATTGTCGATGAAGAGCAATTTTTTTCCCCTACGATGATCGCGAACGAAGGAAATCTACGTTTGAACGTATAAGAGATCTGCCTATGTTGGCTAGGTTAGCTAGTACATAGCAGAAAGCGCTTCGATGAGGTCGGGGCGGCAATAAAAAGTAACGGGCCGCTCCCGCGACGATTACCACATCTGATTTTAGATTCTATCTCTCGAGACAGCGACCGATCTGACGGATAAGTTGTTATATTCCGTAGGTGCATGGATATGTATCTAATGGGCGTCTTATGTTCGATGAAAAGGAAAAAGAAAACAAGAAGAGAAACGAAATAAGAATGAAGAAAAAGAAATACGTGTGTATTAGTCTCGTGCGTACGTCGACTCTGGCGTCATTATACGCTCATATTTGCAAATACTAAGGAGTGTTGTTATCGTAATATACATGTGCAGAAGTTTCTTGTACGTGAGGATGGTCATGGCGTCAGTGAGACTGGCAAGAATTTATCGTTGACTTCGCGTAGACACTTGAGTCCCATCTATTAGTGTTTATTGTATTATTGTTACTATTATTCTGTTGGCTTAATCATTATTTATATAATCAAAGAAACATTTTGAAAGACCAAAATTCATGTGGCTTTCGAGAATTTACGGAAGAAATAAATAAAACTTACAATATAACGGGAGAAAGCATTTAATTATTTTCAAACTAAGCTGTTCACGCAAACGTAAAAGTTTTATTTGGCATAATTTTCAAAATAGCTATTCACATGAAGCATATTGATTTCATAGATTAGCATAAAAATTTCCTCTGAAGTTATAAATTGAGTACTATTGGTAACGAGAGCGAAATTGGTTGTATATCGTGTGACGTCAGTTGGTTACCACGTGTTGAAGAACAAGAGGGAGAGTCGAAAAAGGAGTGTACGTCGAGAGCTCGTAACGTATCGGACGAAGCGTGCCCCACGGATCAAGGACGATTTTACTCGAGAAGCGAAGCGATGACGGGGATATAGGAGAGGGCAAGAAACTAGTGGGAGAGGAAGAGACAGGCTCAACGACACTCGATTATATGAAATCCAGCGAAACCTACTATACTAAAGCAGAAAAGACAGTGGTTTGCGTTGGTGGCTATGGCAAGTGCTGGGTTCTACTATCAAACGAGGTGGAAGGTAGGGAGGAAGAAGTAAGAAAAAGACTGCGACGCACCACAGCAACTAAAGATCTTGGAGAAGGGGTTAGTGGGGAGTGTGTGAAGTTATAATGCACTGTGCGTTCACTGTACAGTGTAGTACACTGTCCACCAAGAGAGTAAGAAAGCCTGTATTTTCTGTATCGTTGTCTTGCTCTGTTAGCTACCGAGACAGAATGACGCGGACCTGCTCGGACACGCCAGGAGATAAAGACAGGAACGGCGAACGACCCAGCGCTCAGACTTCATGAGCGAGTGAAAGAGTTGTGATACGACTACAAGGTAAACGAAGGAAGATAGAGAATCTAGCTTCGGGAAACGTGTCTCAGCCTGCATGGTCGTGTACAGTCAATGCAAATAGTTTTCATCATAACATTAGGCTTTGTCGTGATGGTCAATAAATTTTTTCAATCTGATTCTTTTTTTTTTGCCATTTATTCCATATGCTACAGTCTACTTTTCGATTTGCTGACAGGAAACTTATTATACAGAATGCGTAATTGCATTTCCATATACTTTTCTTTGTTCAAGATATTTTATTCGACATTACAGTTATATGAGGTTTTATTCTATCATTTTTCACTTTGAATTCAAAGATATCGAGGAAAATTCATTAGACATGCCTCAATTTGCCTGATCTCGAATAGGTGCTTCAGAAAGTTTAGTACAGAGAACATACAGTAATCCGAGTAAAACGTCTGGACATTCATAAGAAATTGCCAACTACTGGAAAGACTTGGGGTTAGTGGAGGTTAGGCTGGTTCGAAAAGATGTACCGTCTGTTCGGGGAAATTCATTTTCGAAGAATCTAACGGAGAAATCGAAGCATGAAACATGTTTATTTTTCTTCGGTAAATCAGATAAATTTACCCATAATTGTTATCTTCTTTATTGGATTATTATTTCCTTCTATTACTGAGAATTATTAATTATCTGTTTAAATTAAGATTATGGATTCAAAAATGAATCGCCATGGCGAGAGCCGAAAAGGCTAACATGAACTTAAACAATGATTTCATAGAGAGAAATAACTGAAGGTTCTTTGTCTTTGGGTACCGATACTTTTCGGGTCTTGGTGACGTTCATCTCTCATGAAGAGTTCACTGATGCACTGATCGTCCATCCTCGTACAAAAGAATCAAGTATTGAATAATAGAAAAGTCAATCATTGGCGTTTTTATATTTATTCCTCTCACCCATTTCCAATGTTCTTTGGTAGAAAAAATATATATAGTTGTTATTCAATATGATGATTTACTTGAGGACAAGATGAAAAATTGATTATGTTCGAGCGAACGATGGAGGTGATTGCAGCGACCTTGAATATTTCCCAGCATTGCTTCCACCAGCCAAGCATACCTAATACCCCGATAGTTATTATAATATGTAAGAACAGTTCAACTATCAGCATGTTAATACACTATTTATTAAGCCATCTCACACACTGACAAGCTTGTATAACTTCCAAATATCGTTAACTGAAAATTCCAACTAAATTTCGCCATTAACCGAACAAAAAAATGAATATAGTAGCCAATAATACGTAATCGAGTGAAAGCGAATAAGCTTCATAAGATCGACGCAACAATCGATAAATATATTACCTACGTGCAAGTCTAAATTACCAAGCAATATATGTAGATAAGAGGTTAAAAAAAGACTCATATTAATAAAAGTATATGAGCCAATCTTTTTCAATGTCTAAAGTCTATAATTCAATGAATTCACTTCCATCCGATGTAGATAAAGCAATTTTCTGTAAAACTCGAAATTACGTTCATCGCAGTAAAAAATGAGCTAGAAAAGAACAGCCTCAGTAAAAATGGCTTCTAGGAGGCAACCAATTTCTCGAGAGCAAGGCTCCTTATACACATCGGGCGCTAAAGCGATAAGATCCATGCCCGGGTGCAGCAGAGAGTGTCCCACGTGCTCACTCCAACTTGTATAAAATAAAATACAGTAGAAAAAAGGAAAAGTAATAAAAATTGCATTTACCGTATGTTGTCTTGATGAGACTCGTTGGGACGCATCGTGAAGACGGTACACTCGCATGTAGAATGTATAGATAGGTTTGATACTGTAACTTGAAGCGATAGGAGAAAACTTTTAACACAGGATCGATGCTACGTCGTGACATCAAGGTCGGTAAAAGTGACAGGAGGTTGTTTTGCCATGTGGAATACACATAGATGTAACAAGTTGGAAGATACTAGTATTGACGAAGTAGTTCCTTTATGTGACTACTCAACTGAAGTAATAAGATAATATCATTTTAAGTCCCTCATATTGCTGTCAATCGTATTCAATAAGAGAGTAAACCAAGTGATTTCAAAGCACAGTAGAAATAAAAGTGTTGAAATTCAATTGAAATTCCGGAAGTGGTAGACGGTCATACGAAATGGATCAAATTGTCGAGCGTAAAACCTCCAGTTGTCTGGAGAAGAAAAGAAAAATGTCATTTTGAGAGAATAAAATCTCCTCTTAGGAGGGGTTTAAGTGCCAAATATTCTAGGGAGTCGATGACCCAACCAGCACAATTTTCCAACAGTCATTTCTTCCTTGACTGCCTTACTCAAAGAGTAAATAAAAGTAAAAACAAATTTAAAAGTCAAGAGAAAGAAGAGACGGAGAGAAGAGTGAAATGCAAGTTGAATACAAGCGTCTTCATTGCCCCGGAGTATATCGTTAGTGAGGACGCGCCAACCAGATAGGACCTTGAGTGAGGTCAGTGCACAGAAACGACTCAAGAATCGTTGGGGATTTACATTTTCTTACTTTTATTATCTCTCATGGAATAAACAAAAAACCTATTGAACTATATGAAGTAGATGAGAGAAAAGAAGGTATAACAGGATAGTGGAGTATGTGAAGTCTATTCTCGGCTATATCCCAGTAGGTGGATGCGAATAAGAGACTAACGCGGATGGATAAAAGTAGTCAAAAGTGTCGTATCCTTGTACCAAACAAAGTGAACACGGATTTTCCTACATAAGTGAATGACGCATATCCTCTGAATGCCCGGAGTTTTTATTGTCACAGCTATATCCTAGGATAAGATGCCGTTGCCACGACCTACCACAATAATTCTTATCTCACTCCTAACCCAAATCTCAAGCGATAATGCTAAGAAATTTTATCCCACACAAACACCATTCAAATTTCCGTACCCCCCCCCCCCC
>JABSMS010011401.1:0-13310 GCA_018902275.1 Aleiodes sp. PSUC_FEM 10030003
ATTTACTGAATTTTGTTCATTCAAACAGTTAATCTATTTGAATTACCAAAATTCAGTAAATTTAACAACTTTTTCGATTAATCCGAAAGAATATCTTTCAAGTACCAATGGCCCAAATATTTGATTGTTTTTACCACTACTTTTCTCTCAGTGTACACAATTGCACGGCATGAACGGTGATGGTTATTGATCAGTATCAAAAGTCTCGACATGATCGTTATTGAAAAATTTAGGAGGACGAGACGACGAGTGGAGCTGGCGAATTGCCGAGTGTCCGCGAACGTATGCAACGATTCAACAGAATGGCAAGTGAGACGGATCTCCACGGACGCCAGAACGGTCTCACAGCACCAATGAAGAAACGCTCCGAAAAGGTACAGTTTATAACAGAATTTGAAGTTGAAGGAGGAAGATTGACGTGGAACACCCAGTGACATAACCATTCGGGGAAACGAGGAAGGAAGGAGGATGCCCTCGGTGCCTGATCGCGCATACTCAATGAATTACTGAGAAAGCCATTGGGCGCGTTACTGGTGGTCGTTCGTTTATTTAACTCTTGAAATTACGTACACCCACCACTTGACTCTCATTCGTTAATTTTTTTATTCTTGCATCTGTTTTATTCCTTTTCCCCGGCTTTTTTTACCTCTCATATACATCGATGCAAAACTGTTTATCGTTTGGCAAACGCACTGTTCATCGCATTTGAATATCCTGTTGGTATCTCGCTTACCGATCAGTGTGTCTTGTTGCTGTGTCGCCGTAAATCATAATTAGCCATGGAGTTTTAAAATTAAAAGTCGATCCACAAGAGTAAAGGGCCCTTCGATCGTACCACACTCGAAATGAAATTTTATATACATTGATTCTACACAACCGGATGCTTAATCATAATTCAAATGAGTTTATACTGTGCATGGCAGATTAAAAGATGCCGAAAGCATGTGACTCTAAAACGGAAGAGAGGGAAGAGAAACGGGCATCGCGTACAACTCGTAAAAATCGTATCTTCCGACAGACTTACAGCTGTAAAAGCAAAAAATTTTCATTCCAATCTCATTCCTTTACTTTTTGTTCGATTCCTTTCCTTTATTCATTCCAATAAGCGGCTCTTTTTCATATACAAATTCATTGGGTTAATTTTTCCCTCCTGTACTTGGAAAAAAGTGCACCTCCGGACATCCTCTTGCACTCGTGTGGCGGTGCCTGACGCCTCTTTCCAAAAATAATTATTATTCAGTATGGTAGTTGTTATTCAGCCCTCTGGCATCCTCAATGAGTCAACTTAGGAACTGTCGCGTGCCGACTTCTCCTAACAGACGTGACCAATCGATTGACGTTGTTACACGGCTGATTAAAGCATTGTTAAGTGAAGATGCTACCGCAACTTAAAAATACTTTTGCAGAAGGCATGTTAGCCTTTTTGCAAAAGTAAACTCGTCTGAGTGAGGAAGCCTCGGGCTTTTCACTAATTAAGATCACGCGTGTTCTCGCGACCCTCTAGTTCTTGCTGTTTCCTTGTCAAGAGTGTAACACTGGGTCTAGACGAGCACCAGAGAGTGAAGCACTAACTGAGCAAAGTTCCCCTCCATCTCCCTGGGTCCAACTCTTCTTCTCGTCTCTCCTCCATTCGCTCAGTGGGGAAACTTGCGAATTTCGTATAGTTTCAGCATACATTAAGGAGGACGAAACTTGGAGTAAGGTAGTTTGGCCCTCAGCAAAGCTCAAGGCATACTATTCCTGGGTTTCAGGGATGGGATATATTGTATGGTATAGTAGACGTGAGAGAGACGAAGGACGTAGGGGTGTAAACCGCACAAAGTAATCTTACAGAATGTATATGCAAAGAGGGTTGAGAATGGTGGAGAAGACGTGGTGCTATACTCAGAGTGAGCAACACCTACTGAGGAGAGGGGAGGAAGAAAAGATGAGGGGCACAGCTTGCGTGATCCTCAGACGACGACATCTTCTCAACAACTTTCAGCATTGGTTAAATTATGCGCGTGTCTTGTAACGGTAGCAGTTCTTGAGTAAAAAATTTTCAGACAAGCTGAGAAAAATTGAGGTACTCCGCTTCAGTGAAAATTCATTCATAAAAACAATCTGTGATGAATGAGTGGGAGAGTTTGAGAGGATGCCATCAAGCACAACAAATTTTTCTCCGACTTCGATACAACAGAGAACAAGTTTCTTCATTCTTTTCCTTTCACTGTCTTTTTCTATTTTCCTGAAGCGAGAGTGGGAGTTTTAGAGAGCTCGCAGTATGGGTCTTTATCTTTGCAGTCAAATCTAGCCTCTCACGGACAAGATTAGTATATATGTTTAATATTATTTTCATTTCTTTTTTAAACAATTTATTCAATTTCTTGTTGTGCATCAGCGTTGGACGTTGTGTTTGAGCAAGCGTAAACTTTACGAGGGCGTATCATTGTTTATTTAGGAAATATATTTCAGTCATTATTCAGTCTCGCGACATGGGGCATTCCATGGACGGAAGCACCTGGCCGTGAAAGTTTTTCTTGAATTGTGTTTTGTGGTTGCTGCGCCCAAGTTTAGAGGTGTCCAGAAAGGAGATACGAAAGAACCCATCCATTCGGTGGGGGCCCTCTATTAAAAGCCACCGTGAGAGATACGTTAGATAGGTTACAAACCACTTGTGTCTCTTTAGTTGCTTACAGATTAGAAACTAAAATTTTAATTCTCCCACTATTTTATATTGTTGTACGGTAGGTGAAAGCAATTTGTAGATTGATAAAGTTAAAGAATTTACGTGGAATTTTTATCCTGTCGTCGAGTTCTCATTCCAATGTTCACGATAAAAATCGAATCGATTGATCTATCGAAAATTATCAGGCGCGAACTCGCTTTCACAATGATGTTTCTTCAGCCAGTTCAAAACCTGCGACCTCGGCCCCCACAATGAAATACTAGTTTCTCTTGGATTGTAACTTGACGGGACTTGGCATGACGTCTGGACACGACATTAGGCACTGGATGAGGTACGATAGTGTCACCGGGTAGCTAGCAAAAGCAAACTGGGCGTGGGTGTCTCGTTAAGACTCAAACGGCATTCCAACTGATTCCCAACTGGGAATATCACTTCTTCATTCAGATTGATCCATTCTACCTCATCGCATGACTTGCTCCACGAAGCAGAGGGACATTCATTATTCTTATTCACGTAAATCACTTCGGAAGAAAAATAAGAGGGATATCCTGGCTCAATTATATTGACACAGAGAGATGGGAATCGGAATTTAATCGTTTCCTAAACGGCCGTTTTGAGTGTCTGTACAATATTTATAAAAACTAATGACACCACTGATCCACGAGCGCAAAAATCCGCCGTGCCACGATACCATCACGATCCGATCTTCGAGGGATAATCTTTTCGTAAACGGTTGCTCTGTGGTCAACCTATATACATACGCATATATACACATTTGAATCGCAGAGGGCGAGCCTGAAGACTTTACCTTTATCAGAGATCTGTGAATCGCGCAGTGAGCGGCTATTTGTATTCATAAGTCCGCGGGAGGTCGCCGCTCTCCCTGAAGCCCCGTCGGGGCAACCAAATAATTCTTATTCTCTTCCTATTTTCATCCTCGTTCCAACCGTACACCAGCATTCATTCTTCATTCCATTTTCTCCATCTGAAAATATATGTATATTCTCAAGGAATCTATATTCCAGTGGGACGGTCTAACCGTGAGAGGGTGCACATCACAGGATGAGTACAACGAAGAAAGAGGGCAGCGTCATTCTCCGTGACGGGGTCCGTTATACCCCATGTACGTTCGGAACTTTGCTCTTCTCGCGCCAACTCCCAACACACCTCAACTTCCTTTCGTTATATATAGAAGAATATGACCAGTCATCGGGTTATTTAATTTTTTCGTAGCACCCCCACTGTGCGTGTTTGCTCAGACCTGCTGTGAGCACAAATTACCTCACGACCGAATCACTTGGACTCTTTACTTCTGCTTCTCACTATGAGATGAGCTCGTTGTTAACCAACAAACCGACCTGCCAAATGGGCACATTAAACCAAGTACCAGTCTGTCAATACTGTTTAGCATTGCCTTGGCTCCAACTTGCCATGTTTGCGTATCCTTGACGGAGATTCAAGTTCAAATGATCAGAATAAATATTCAAAATTGTCCCTCAGCGTACAGGAGACATTGAACCAGAATGATCATGGCGATTGTCTAGGCAAGGCGCCTCCTGTATACCTTCATCCCCTAACGCTATCTATATGCTAATCCAGTGGAGATGGTACCCGCAGATTACACCTCGGAATTAGCCATGGGAGCCAGACCACTGTGGTCCTTACATACCTTTATCCCCGCCTTAAAGGAGCTTTTGCTCCGAATGATGTTCCTTCTCTTTCATGAACACCCACGCGTATTCTCATCCATGACTCGAAGATTCCTCTTCATTAAAATTAAATTCACGTCTAATTGTGAATGTAAAAGCAACAAATGATTTCATCAAAATTGAAGAGACCAGAAAATAATAATTATCGAATGGTGTATGATGAATTCAAGTCAACGGCATTGATAGACAAACTACAGGTACACGAAACTCAAAATGGTAATGCTCGAGTGCAAATAATCTGGTAAATTATAGGAGCATAACGATATGATCGCAATACGATGCACATGAGAGAGAGTTTGGAGGACTCGAGAGTGGTACACGGTACGAACGAATATTCCTGTCACCCCGTTTGGAAAACCGAAGGGGTGACAGAGAAAGAGACAGAGCGAGACAGAGAATTGGAATGGGAGAAGAGGCGTGCGTGTAGTTTGCTCCATGTTCCCCATCCGGAGCAAACTCGGGTTTGCTCCACAGTTGGCTATATGCTGGAGAAAATACGACTAGCCAGCTATGAATCACCATTCACCACCAAACTAATAATCGAGTTACCCGCTAATTCCAACCAATTCTCGTCCTCGTTTCCTGTCTGTACCACGCGGTTTGAATTATCCTACAAGTCGTGCTGAATCTTTTCTCTCCGAATCATTGTGATCACATGATGACTTTATTCGACTCACCATTCACACAATAAACAGAAAAGATAGAATCTTCCTCGCGGAATAATTGGAAAGACGGGTCAAACGTAAGTAATTTTTGGACTTGAAGGAGAAAGACATTTCGTATTATAGCAGTCGTTGGGAGGCGTCGCCGAAACCAAACTCTGAATCACCGACCGAGAGTTTTCCTGTCAGTGACAGTACTCTCGCGAGGAAGGCCCAGCTTGCGAATTGCCTCGTCCGCCACCGAAATGAATGCGCGAACGCCCATTAGGGGAATAAATCAGGCCAACGTTATCCGCAGATCGCATAATCGATCTCGCATACCTACCCAACTAATCCAGGGCTCTCTCATTTTCCTTCTCTATTCCACTGCTTAACTTCATACTCTCATTCTCATGCAACTCTTTGTTCTTGCAGTTCCGTACCAACTGGCTCCACTATGTCTTTCTGGCTATTCGTTTCCTTCCACCTAATGAAATCTTCCTCTCCCTCGGCTGTGAATCAATTTAACGAATTATCCTCGAGTTCTTCTTTTGTTTTGTGTTTTGCATAAAGTACTAAGGTTGCCGAAGATAAGCGGGCGAATCTTTATCACGAGTCTTTCAATGCAACCCAAAGCCAGAAGGATATGTTTGTTTATAATTTCGCATGTCCTCCGGTGAATGTTCACTTGCAATTATGGTGGGTATAGATGGCCCCTAGGTTATAATAAAGCTAATTCCAGGGAGCTCTCGAGTCAGCTCGTGCCGCAACATGTTTTGCCTCTTGTACCAAAACCCTACCATATTCAAACCAATACGTCCTGCTGCATATATATTCTGGCCAGTTTCAAACCACCCCAATTTCTCCGTCTCTCTTTCTCTCATCTCCATCTCTCATTTACTGCACACTGTGTGTTTGCAAAGCAAACGAATATATTTAGACTTGCCCTTTTCCACCCCAAGAGAGGCACTCCGCGTTTAGCTTATTAAAACGTTTCCCATCTCCCCAGTGTATCAACACCCTACAATCACCATACACTCGAGCTCTTGGATATCATAATAGAAGAAAATAGAGAATTCGACTTTTCTTATTTTTGCCACGTGCCGATGACCTGAATAACGCGTGTCCCAGATTAGTCGAGTGTCGGAAGAGGTCCTTGATACAAACTTCAAGTACAATCCACAGGGTATTCATTAAGATTTCAAGCATCTCGTTCTCCGTTCAGCCAACAAAAAGCCCTCTCATCCACAGATGTAGCATATTTGATTCACTCGAACTGTCCGAGACGCTTTTGAACCCTAAAGTCCATAAAGCCATGTCGCGACAAAAGTTTTTAAGAGGTCCTGAAAAAGTTTCCGCTATTTCACACGAACAAGTGAACATATTGCTTGTATAATGCATCGTGAGAAAGTTTTGAATGTTCAGTTGTGTGTAGAATCGATCAAGGGACAGTGAAATCAGAGATGCCACCCTGAAGAGAAGTCAATTTAATTTTCGTTGCGTTAATTAAACCGCGATAATCTCAATTAAAATATTAATTAGCTGTAAAACAATGAGGTGGGAGTATCTTACACACGAGGAGGTCCATTCTTGTACCAATATGTACCCATTTTCCGTCGGATGAAAGAAGCTCCACAAAGAAATGCAGTAAATGTGTGCCACATTGTGAAGAGAAATTATACAACCGAGATTTCATTATGAGGTGGGAAAGGAAGTGGAGAACACAACATCACCACACCATTTTGATGTGCAGTTACAGGCGATGCAGGGCGAAAGGAGAAATTTCGATGGATAAAGATATATCGAGGCTTGATGGTACCTAATGATGACTCAACAGAAGATGCCACGAGTTGTTTTTTGATAAGTCATTGGAGATTGGAAAGAGTGTGTCGATATGGTTGCCCCCCTGTTGGGTTTTCGTTGCCCGTGACGAGTGAAAATACAAACAGTTTAACGGGGATGAATAGTCGTTTACCCGCGATTCGGATCGAGATCTGCTCCGCCTCGATCCTCCATTGGTTTTTTTTTAACCTTCACTTCATTTTTTATGTGACGCCAATTTCACGGGAAATTGATTAAATGTCTTGGTTTTTTTTGTTGCATCGATAGGGGACGGAGGAGGATGACAGCGCTTCCGTGGCATCGGTGAGTTGAAAGAAAAAAATGTTTTTAACTGGATCCATTGATTGCCGTAACAAATTAGCGGCATCGAAAATTAAATTCTGTATTTTTTATTTGATTAGCAATTGGATGGAAAGTCGAGAGAATGGCTGGTGAGAGCCGCACAAGGAGATTATCAAGCACTGGCGAAACTCGCAGCTGAAGAGCCGCGTTTGACCAGACTTAAGGTAAAGAAAATTACATGATAATAAATACGTTCAATAAATGCATTAATAAATCGTGATGTGAAAGGCCATTAATATAAGGATAATTCTACGCCGGATGAAAGAGAGGGGAGTAGGAGAGTGTTTGTACCCTATCTGACAATATTCTCGGCTGTTAATTTTCCGTACACATACTGGCGTTATTATACACGCGCATGGAAGTACACTGGCATTGATGATGCCAGTGTACAGGCGTTGTACGTTATAATGACCGGCGAACAAAATATAATTACTGGAGTATGTGGTGGCTTATCGTCAAACATTTTAGGCCTCTGGCTTTAATAATTTGACACCTGCGGTGTGGTAAATCCACTTTTTGAGGGGTCGACTCAATAATGGGTTAATAAATCTGTGATATCTGTGTAGCGATCAGGTGGATCATTCTGGAATTGAACATATGAAAGATCTCTTATTAGAATAGAGATCGACAATGGATTTCAGATTTTTATTCGTCTTCTGATTGGTCCATCGATTTTTCTTTTCTTAATTCCCCTCTTTTTTTTCGTTTTCTTATTGATTTATTAAACATCTGAATTTTCATAGATTTCGTTTTCGTTTTCATTCACTACTGATTTATTCAATAAATTATTCGGATTTCGATGCATCTCGAATAAAAATGTAGAAATTTTTAATCATTTCATTTTTTTGATAAACACTCGATTGATCAACTCGATAAATAATCGAACTTAAGTACTTTTAATTTTACACAAAAACGTTAAATATTCGGTGGATGAAGAGCCTTTTGGCTCAATCGCCTTCAATTGAGGAGTGTTGGTATTGCCAGTAACATAACCGAGGAAAATTTGGAATATTTTCCGGAGTATCAGGAACAGATGAGAGTGGTAGAGAAAATTGGAGGTTGAGCCAGTGACCACTGTATACATCTAACCGCACTGGGGTGCTGCGTACTGAATTCATTCTGCTGGACAAGGTATCCCCATCCCGACACAGTTCGGCACGTCGTCGGTTTCATCCCTTGGGATAAATTGGCCGTAGCCCCACCATGTTTGTGGATAACATTGCACGCGATATACGCGAACCTACTGTGACCTTTATTCGTACTAGTTTGTGCATTTTTTTCCTGGTTGTATTTTTTTGCACTAACGAACATGACTCCATAAAAATTTGGAATGAGTTTTTTCAGTCAGTGTTTTGTTTCAGTGAGTAAAAGCAATAGAATTAAATTTTTTAAACTGGTAAAAAAATTCTCATGTGTCCGCGACGCAACGGAAAATGTTAAAGAATTTTGCTTTCAATTGCTCCTTTTTTTAGGTTAGGAATTTATCATTGCGAATAGAGAATGGACGAAAACCTTGCACATGCATATAATAATTCAACGATGAATATGCAACGGTATGCGAAATCGAGAGAGGTCCAGAGATCGACAAAAGCGGCAATGGAGAGAAAGGGAAGAGACAGGGCTGTAGCACGACAGTGGCCAATGCCAATTACTCCCCCGGTAATTAAATCGACACCGGGGCTAATTAACGGGATACCCCACTTGCCTTACACATATATACCACTCCCCTTTGCCTCCTACGTCCCTATTTCTCGGCAACACAAGCGTTAGTTACGGTTTAACGTATAAATAAACCGGTAGAAACGATCGTTTGCGATTACTGAAATATATGTTTGACGGAGGAGGCAGATTCGGGTCAACCAATGAAGCGCTTGAGTGTATAACTCCCAATCACCCTCTAGTCAATTATCGTAAATCGATTCCTACTTTAGCATTCACGTGTTTCGTGTTTACGTTAAGCCTCGTTATCGATCATGCTATTTCCAATTTTCATCATGAAAATTCATCATCGCCCACCTAAGCTCGCCTCTTTTCCTCACAATAAATTAGTGGAACTCCCGCTTTTTTTTCTTTACGGGCCCGTATGACGATCGCACGTGGTCTACATGAGCAATGATGCCGAAAAAAACAACTGAAAAATTCAATTCTACATTTACACGTTCCCAAAAGCCTCAGGTGTATACTATCGACGCGTGTGTCCATTATACTTCATTCGTTGAGAACGCGTCGGGCATTACGATCATACACTGACAATTCAACGAGTTTTCTATTAGCAGCCAATGGTAAACAGACAATTCCCCAGATGTGTCAGCCACTCAACTCAGCTGTCTGTCACTCTTTGTTATCGATCTTTGAGAATTAACGCGTACAATTACGTCAGCATTTATCCATCACGCTTAATAAAACCCATCGACACGATGCATCAACTTGTAATGAAATAAATGGGAAAAAGTCTTTGTAAATTAAAAAACAAAGATAAAGAAAGTAAGAAGAACGAAAAAACCTGAAATGAATCGAGCAACGGTGATGAAAGCAATCAGTGAAGATCCCCGATAAATAATAACCCATTTGTATCAGATTCTAATTACCTGCTCTAAGCAAACAAATAAACTAAATAACATTGGAATGAAAAAAAGGAGAAAAACGGTAGAATTAATATCTACCAGTGGCTGCCAGATGATTTAGGGGATGGAGGACCGCCCACAACGGCCTCACCACCTGACCCACAAAACCAGAAAATTCATCATCCCATTTCCAATACTCATACATTCTGAAATTGATGAAAGGAATCCTTAACGAGACAAGGTGGACAGTTTGGTCATTAACTCATTACGAATATTTGCGTTGCATTGCGCAAAATGACGAATGTTAACCAGTTAATACGTTAAATGAGGTAGAACTCTACGGTAGTTGGTTAACGGTAGGGTTATTAGCGGGCGGCAACGCGTGGAAGCAACCCGAAGGACTAAGTAAACTTCATGGGTTAACAAGGAGGCGGGTAAACCATTCTCGTGGACCGTCCAGCAGACATGATCTATACCGATGCAACCAAGAGTTTGTATTATTCGCCCAGAGGTCCCTCATGGTATTATAAGGTGCCTATTCCAAAAGATACAACACAACAGCTCTGTGTCCAGAAGGCAGGTGGATATAGGTGGAATAACTACACCTCCTACTAATACGCCCCCGAATATTAACACTTCTGATTTATGCGCGTTATTATAACCCCGAGTTTATTTTCACTGGCCAACCCCCCGGGAATATGCCCGGCTCTCCGAGAGCCCTTTATCCAACCTCACTTGATACTCAACACTTATATGCATACATTCGCTGCCCTCTCTCTTTCTCGTATGCGCTGGAATATCTCCAACTCCAAAAAGCAAATTGTAATCTTATATATGCGATGAGCACATGGGCTCTACTCTTTCTCTACCTCCGGGCAATAGCAATCCTCACCTCTGCTTTAGCCACCATTATTCAAACTGAAGCTTCATTTAGCTCGCGTAATTGTCTTCTTATTACCTGTCCTGAATATAATACACCTTCGGGCTCTTGTTTATTAATTCTTTTTCATGCTTCTGCTGGCTTTTGGACTTCGTTACTTTGGATTTCTTTTTTTCTTTTTACTTTTTTCACGGTGATAAATTAAGTTCGCCCAACCCGAGTTCGTATTTCCTCGGTTGGCCTGGACGACATCCGAGGAAAATAGATTTTATGGGTTCCAGAGGGTACAGGCGCCGGTGAGGCGTCATCTCACCCTGGCATCGTCTTCCAATGAGTAGACTTTTTTTTCAACATTCGGAGATCTGATTCTTGTTTTTTAAACGTTCTTGAATTTCAAAATATTCGGATGACGATGCCTCGTAAAAATTAGTGAAGACTTCTTATTCCTCATTCGTAAGAAAATAATAAAATGAAACAATAAAATGGGTTTTATCCGCCATTTTTTTTTGTTTCCAAAGGAAGTCATTTAATTGCCCAATAAAACGTTAGACAACTGAATGAAGAATTCATCAGAAAAAAACGAAGGGAAAGCGGTTTAGTCGAGAAAAAAAAAGAGGTCGATGATGTTTCAACAGTATCCACAATTGCAGAAGAAGGGATCATACGATGAAGAGGACACAAACACTTATGTACAACAAAACAATGGGGCAATGTTATAGTCTCTTCCCCCCACCGTTTTCACCAGGGCGTTCATCAGCAAAACGTGATACAACTGTAAAGCAACAAATATCTCGTTGCAGATCGACACGCGATCCATTTTGCCGCAATATGTATAAACCAGTGGCAAAACGATGAATATATACGAGGGATTTTATATTTATAAATGTGCAGTAACTTAATACATAAGTTGAATGCGTATTTCTGTCCCTCGAACTATGGATCGTGACTCAGGTGTTCGTATGCGGGTATTCTTTGCTATTTTAAAATTCAAGATGAGGCTTTTATTAAGTATTTAGTGACGCGATGAATTTACATAATGAGCTACGTTATAGCTAATTGCACGTGTAATATTATTATGTTTCGCCACTTCTAGGTATTACTCGTCTCTTTGCGTAAATCGACAGTTGGTAATTCGCAGAAAACGTTAACATCGATTGGATTGATTGAGAGCGAGGAAAACCGAGAGACTTAAATCTTCGGAATTCTCGTGTTAACGGAAGGGGGCGCGTCACACACCGGATGTCTCGGGGCACGGAATCGCTTTGAGGGACATGTGGTTGGACAGATAGGCATCTTGCCTAATTAGCGGGGCCACGGTGCGAACAAGCGTCAAAACTACTCGTGGATCCTTTTAATTCACAATCAACTGTTTATGATTTAATTTTAAATTTCTACGTTTTTACTATTACAATTAACAATGAGAGTCGTTCCGAAATTATGCTCGGGCTCGGATTACTGATTTAACGCTCGCGATAAGAACAAGAGACCCTCGAACTTGAGTCACTTCGTTACAGTTTGTTATGATGTATATGAGTTCCTTTTAATCAGCGAGATAGAGATGTTGTGAAGAAAATAAAAAAAATTGCGTGTTAAATCGAGAACAAAGGGAGCACTATGTTCATTGTTATTATCCTCATGTTTTTATGCTAGACAGGAATAATCAACGTTTTCTTACAGGATTATTTTCCACTTCGTTTAACGGAATCCATTTCGATTTCATTAATTGATTTCAAAGTTTAACTTACGTGGAACTTGGTTACTCCGTGTATTGGCCTGAATTTAAGATGGTTCATTAATATTTCAGTGTCAACGCCGTGGCAGTCAGTCATTTATACCGTGGCGTGAGAGTTAGCGCCTTCATGGTGAAGAAGCCGGAGAGAAAAGACGATTCACTGTGTTCTAAATCGAGCTTAAGGGGGGCTTTCCTAATTGCATGAAGAGCACGACGGACTGCGCTCGTACATCATAAGCGTGGAAAGGCTCGGGAGTCTAACTCAACGAGAATTCCTCTGTTATTTCTCCCGAAGAAACGAAAAAAAAAAATCGTTAGATTTTCCCCCTTTTTTCGAATCCTTTGAAAATTAATTCCAGCATTCGCCGAAGCGTTCAGAAATAAATAATGAGGATAACAATAAATTTAATCTTGTTTTTGAATTAATTAATTCGAACATTTGTCGAATGGTTTGGTATTTTGAATTTAAACACGTGATATGTAAAACTATCAAGATCACAATCAGTATTATATGAGTGGGGGACTGTTTTAAGAATCGTTGCGCAAATGTAAAACGATAGACAAGGGACGATAAATTAAATGTGGAAATAAAAAAGGTCATTCGCTGACACGTTGGAATAGACTGCAGACGGATAATCAGTCGAGTGTATGTGTTTCCTGAGGGATCAACAAAAAGGAAATAGAAGAATTGAGAGAACTCTTGCGCTCTCTGTGTACCTCCCTCTTCTCTGGATCGGGTCTTCTTCTATTCGACGGAGATTAGCCGATTACTATCTCATGGGTGGTTTGCGCTAACGAGCCACTTCGTTCACCTTGCCTTGTTCTTCTTGTCTCTTTTGTCAAAAATGAAAAAAAAAAAAAAAAATCATTTTTCTCTTCATTCTGTATTAGTGACTTGGTAAATTGGAAAAAAAAATCCAAAATTTTTGAAT
>JABSMS010011412.1:0-13310 GCA_018902275.1 Aleiodes sp. PSUC_FEM 10030003
ATTGAATTTAACTTTGGCCACAACTGTAGCGGATACAACTACTTTGATTGAATAAAAGCCATTTCGGTTGGTGACATTATCATCTAGATCACGTACATTCATTGAGAGGGAAGGAGAAAATGGAGGGAAAAAAAAACAAAACAGTATTCTTCATAGACCTTTCCTGTCAGGGCATTGATAAAAATCCAATACTTTTTACGGTTGGTTTTTCAGTGGGGGAAAATGCAGACCCTACGTTTCAAGTGGTCACGTACACGATTTTGTCAGACAAGTCGTATCTTCCTGTTGAATCTAGCCTCCAAAGCTATTTTCCACTTTTCTCCACTTTTTTTTCTCTCTTTACATCAGAGTGAACACGCTTTTGATTAAGTATTGGCGATGCAATTTTGTTCCAAAATTTTACCATCTCTGTGGGAGTTATTTGAGGCAGAACAAAAATTTCATTCGTTGTGCGCGATGGGTCAAGGGTATTTTTATTTTCTTTTAGTCTGATGTTCGATGAAAAATGGAAAAGGCCAATTGGAGAATTGGATATAAAAGAATCATTTTTTTTTCAAATGGTTAATTGGACGTCCGTCGAACTTGAAACATCGATTACCGGGATAATTGCTTCAATTTTATTTTTATTCCAATTCTTTTTGCCGTTTTTTCCATTCCTTAGGGAGCTCGAGGCCAGTTAATTACACTCTTCAATGGAATTTCTTTTTTTAACTTCTTTGATATGAATTGTGGGTGAAGATTCCGCGTATATCGCAAAATTTTATGCAATTATTGAGGATAATTGATTCAAAACGCCCGAGATTCTTCTAGAGCGTTGCAATGCATGGAAAAATTAATTGTTAGGTATGTAGATTGTATTGTGAATATCTTTGAAAAGTGCAGGCCTACGAGAAAATATCGGGAGAATTTACTGTAGCGAGTTTTATAGGCTTTTTGAACTTATCTCCACTAGCACTCTGCCACAGAAATGTCAAATAGGGGAGGATAGAGTAAAACAGACATTAGAGGTAACGTACTTGAGATAGGATCTTTTCAATGAGATCTAGAAATTTCAGAGCTTGCTGGAAAATGGGATAATGTCCCGCAGATTTGGTTTGTTCCGAAGCAGTTTTCATCGCTTTTTTAGGAAGCTATATAATTTTATAAAAATCAGTTTTTTGCCCTTGAGATTCATAAAAAGTTCATTCAAAACCATTCAAATCGTTAGAGAATGAACTAAAGTTAATCAAAACCGACGATGTTCGCAAGAAACTGCAAAGTTCCTCAAGTGATCTTCAATATTTTCCCGAAACAGTTGAATTTAAAAAAAAAATCTGATACACGTTTTTTATGGGAAATTTCTTCAGCTCCTCAAAGTAATCATTGGAAAAATTATTTTTCAAAGCATTTCATTAGAACGTCCGTTTCATTAAGTTAGTCTTGAACGCCAAGAAAATCCCTACTGCATTAGAAAACAAATAAACGTTCAAAAAATCCAAAGTTCATCAATATTCAATTAATCAGAATTAAATGAGTAAGAATGATCAGAAAATAATTCATTTTTCTTCTTTAATTCATCCAAATTGATTCTGTTTCCTTTATTCCTCATGCCAACAATTCATACATTCAATGGAAATAATCTGAATAATCGAGTCAACGTGGAATTAATTCGACGAATGTTATTGTGGAACAACCTCCGATGCAGCAATCGCTGAATTGTCGTTCTAATCTCTCAAATATTGAACAAATTATCGTTTAACTGAACGGAGTCATTCTGCCACATTACACAGAACATTTACCCCAAGCTGAGCAATTTCCTTCGGTATTTTAGCCTCCAGGGAGTATTCCGGGTAGTGTGAAAGTAAAAGTTCTGTTGAAGTAGACGGTTACTGCCATCTTACGCTTGTCGTAGTTTGCAAAGCATTTGAGTAGTCCCTGTTTTCAATTAATCTTCTTAAAATTCAACACGTTTCATTGCTTTAGTTCTTCCATAGAATGATATAGGAATTTAGTAGAAAAAAAAACAAAAAAATTAGTAGCAAATATTTATCTGAGATTTTATTGATTTTAGTGAATTCTTTTAAGATGCAATTCAGATTAATGATTTTTAAGAGTTATAAAATTGTTAATAATTTTTTTGTTTAATCTCATTTCATTTGATTTCAATCAATAGTTTCCATTGATTTTCTTTCCTCTCCTTTCAATATCAGAATATTCGATACGCAGGCCTCACTTCCTATCGATTTAGTTGCATGCTTGGAGACTATCATTACTCAATAAATATTTAATTTTCAATTAAAAGCGATTACTTAATTTAGCGAATTTTCAGCAGAAGCAAAACTAAATAAAATTTTGCCGAATTAAACTTGGAATGCTTAGAATTAATCCATGATTTTACCCCCAAAATTTTCCGGATATTGCACCACAGACCGCAGCGTAATTTCAATTCCTCTTACATTAAAATAACGAGCTCAGCGTGCGATTGGACAATGAATTCGTTTGAATTTGATTGAGGTTTTCCCTTAAATTCCCAAGAACAATGAAGATAGAAAATTTCCACTGAAAAGACGGCGATTATCCATTGGAATTTCCAATTCCCAAATAACGCTTTGTCGATTCACAAAGGACTGTATATTCACTTGTATGTACTGAGGTAGCAGTTGACGAAGGGAGGAATGAGCTGGCTGAACTCATGTAATAACTTATCAGTGAGTGTTGCAGCCAGTTTGAAACAGTTTTAGAGAGAGGAGGGGTGGAAGAACGGGCGTCGTGTTACGGCTAAAATAATCGTTTTAGTTTATACCGTAAACTATTATCTGAGCACTAATGTATTTTCTACGATGGTCTCCATATCTTTGTGTATCACAGTTTCATTTATTTTTCATTCATATTTTATCCATTGTGTGCAGAGTTTTTTCTATTTTATTGTTTCCTCTTTTTTCTTCATTTCTATTTTTTTTCTTTGTTTGCAAATGAATGCTGCTGTCTTGTCATACATCGTGGCATTGTCGTGCGTTGATCATTAGCTCGATACGTTTTACAGAAAATTCAAGATTCTTTCTGCTATTGCTAATGAAATTGGTTTTTTTTCAATTTTAAGTAGTCTTTTTTGGAAAAACTGGGGCACACACGCGCATTATCGCAACTACTTTTTTATTGAGAAAACTTCAGGTTTCCACGTTTCAATCCCCAAATGAGTAGGGAAATTCTGAAGGAAGATAATTCAGAGAATTTCCGAGGTATTATATTGCAAATATCTTCGGAACACGTAAATTTGAGGGGAAATCAGAAGAAAACTTTCTCGTAGATTTAATAGGCTACGGAAAAAGTTCCGTAATGAAATTCCGTAAACCCAAAAGTTTCTGAGATATTCGCAAAATAATGTGCACTTTATTCTCAAACTCATTTTCTTTCTATCACAAAGATGATTTCGTTGCCTTACTATCCATGAATTGGAGGGAAAATCGAAAGACGAATGAAAGTCAACAATAAAGACAATCACTTATTGCTCATCTAATTATGAAAAGAAATGGTCGAGATAAAGAGGAATAGATGAAATGTAATGTTGAATGAAGAGATATATAGAGGGCGCTTCAACACAGATGGTGAAAACCCTGGGATCGAAGGGAAAATGGGGATACGTACGCGGCGACTCGTAGTATGATCGCGGCTACCGAGAACATCGCAACGTCCTACGAAATTTCATAATAAAATGCGAGCGGGAAATGTTTTTATTATTGATAAATAGAAATAAATTTATTAACGAATCATAAGAATAAAAAAGAAATGAAGTTTCCATTCTCACTGAAGTGAATGATGATCAATTTTTTTTTTCAGTGTAATATTTATGAAAAATAATTCCCTTCGTTTTTCTTCCATTTGTTTACATTCTGTGAGTGTAATAATTTATTATGAAAATTGCGGTGAATTTGTTCGTTTGATAAATTGAATTCTTTCGTTCATTGTTTGAATTGAGAATTTTTCGTTTTACTTTGGTTTTTCTTGTTATCCTTTGGGGAATTGTAATTGAATTGAAGATGCGGGAGACACCGCAGAAAGATTAGATTTTATTTGGTAGTTTGTCTCGTGCCGGAGACTTTATTTCACGTTTGCAGACTTTAGTAAAACGTAATGTAGATTTTAAAATAGAGTTAAAAAGAGAAAGGGAGAAAAAGAGAAAGAGGAGAAAAAACATTGTGGATTTTTGGAGTTTCACGTGTTCACTTGATAAAACTAAGAACAAATAAAATTTGTTGAGTGAAATACTTAGATAACACGAGATTAATTATTCATCGAGGTAAGCTAAATTGTATGAGCATTATTATCCTCAATTTATTGAAAAATTAATCAAACTCTTCCGATAACACCTGGTTGACATCAATTGCACATTGATTTAATTGAACATTTCCATTCTTCTTTAATCATTTTTTCCTTCTTTTTTTCTCGATGTTTCGCTCGTTTCACTTTGAACGAGAATAATGAAATCAATTTGATGTGAAAAAAATCTCGTTGAGAATGAGTTAAACAGCCGGATTTCGATTTCCCTAGGGAAGTGGAGAGGGAAAATTTTGTGGTTTTTATCAGATGGTATTTTCTTATTCTATTAAAGTGAGAGAATAAATACAAAAATTCACCAGTAATGTCGAATTTAATGGTGAATTTCAACGAGATATTATTTCCTTTTGTTCCTCGTTTCTCTTCATCTTCAAATCATTATAATAAATGTCATTTTTCTACTGTCCATCAGTTTTATGGAAAATAACGAGCTTTATGAAAGAAGGCTGCATTATTATCTTCTTCTTAGAGTTTTGAAGATAAAGCATTATGGTTTCTTCTTATCCAGGTTTTTTTTCCGCGAATGAAGATTCATTACTTAATTCACTGGCGAACTAGTGGAACGAGACAAGGTCAATTTGAGTTTTAGTTTTTATGGAATATTTTGTCATGCAAGACAGATGGCAGATTTTTGTATGGAACCATTTCTTTCAGCTTGTAGAGATTAATTAATGAAGGGAACAAATTTATAATCACTCCTTAAAACGAATAGCTTCTGCTAAACTACTGTCCATTGTAATTGCATTCATTTGAAAGAGATTAGGCACAAGAGTGATGTATGGAAAAACACACAAGGGAAATATGTACGAATGATTTCGCGACACGATGAAGAGGGAATATAAGAAAATTCCCATCACAATAAGTTTGAGCAAGAGAATTGAATGAGATAGATACAGCGTCTGTGTTATCGTGTAGATGAGTTTGGTTTAGGAGTGGGATGGGGAGTCTCAGGTGTTGGCTCTTGGTCCGAGTGTATGTATGTAATGGTCTCCACAAGCTCATTTTTTGCAACAAAAAAGTTTATCAATAATTCCCCTGTCTTCCCTAAATTTTCAGATATTTTGGATTTAATTTTCAATTGTTTCGATGAATCCTTAATAAAATCATCTTCGCATTATTTATGTGTGACGTTCCTGTGATGAAGTGGAAGAAGGAGATGATGAGGAGATGACCTCAAAATTTAAATCAAATGCAGATGATTTCGTACACTGGAAAAACTAACGATTGAAACTAACATACTTTTGTAGACACTTTTAAAAAACTTTGGATGTCAGTTTTAAGATATTTTCTCTGAATGATATCGTAAATGACGATACTTTTTTTCAGTTTAAATATTTCGAAATCTATTGGGTTCACGAGAATTTGTCGAGAAGTCTTGTTTCAAATAGACATTCTCTGTAGCTTATAAAATTCCCTATGAAAGAGGTATCTTGATAGTTTTGACTAAATCCACTCCTTTGGAGATATTTGCAGTAGAACCTGCGTGATATCAATCAAATAATCTTTTATCGCCACTTGACTGCACAGTGCTGAGTTGAAACGGATCAATTCGATTTTTTTTATCAAACGTACCGAGGAGTGGAGTTGCGCAGTTTTTTCCTCCAGTTCAGCAATTACATAATTGGATGAATTGAGAATAATCCATTCAATTCTCTCAATTCTTCGTTTATTTCATTGATTTTCGCTAACACGTGTGAAATGCTAGGAATCAATGAATCTAATAACCATTAATCTTGTCTCAATGGTGAGTGTGTCACTTCAATGACAAGTAATTTGTTCTCCACTGATTTCTTCCATTCTTTTTTTTTCCCTTTCCACGGCAAATCCAGTGGAGAAACATTACATTACTCAATTGGCTGAAAACAAAATACTCGCCACAATGTCATTCGAGTGTAAAGAAATAACATCATGGTGTTTATCTGTAGAAATTGTTTCTCCAGAGAGTTAGTGGGATGCGAGAGACGAGAGTGGATAAAAGACAGAGGTAGAGAAAGATATGACATTTAAAAGCGTAGAGAGAGGAGGCTGCCATGAGTCATGCCAACTGGGACAATTATTTACAGCTTATGTTGCTCGTTTAACAGGTGACAATTTATGGCCAACCTTCTTTTAGTCATTTCATGGCCATCTGAAAGAAACTTTACTGAAATATCTTACTTTGCACTTTTATTTTTCTGCGATTTTTCTTTTCAACGAAATGACAGAACAATTCAATTTTTCTTCTCCCCAAACAATTAAATTATTTGAATTTCCAATTACAAGTGAATATTCAGGCGAAATGAAATTAAATAAAAATTGTGAAAATGAAAAATCAGAGTTCAACGATGTAACTCAATAATTGCTGGTAAATATTTCATATGTTTGATTTTTATTTTAACTTCCGGGTTCAGCCAGTTCGTTTATATTTGCTCGGAAAATCCACAAATGCATATAAATAGATAGAAATGTTATTGTCGTAGACTGCCTGGTATTTCCACAGTATTTTCTCTATATTTCTCACGTAGTGCGGAATCCTCTGCCCCCTCGAGACACTGAAGAACGTTACCAATTTCCCTCTATTTCTTCCTTTTCACCTCCTTCGCGTCACGATAAACTCGTTTAATATTCAATAATAACAATTTCCATTCGATACAATTGAATATCCTTCAATTGTCACACTTTAGTGAATGAATTTAGAGGCGTTTCTGAATTGAGGCGGGTAACATTGTTAGAAGGCTCGTTCGTATTGGGGTAGGTTAGGGCACGAGAGCGTCGGGGAATATAGAGCTTTTCTCACCTCATCTTATGAATATCTTTTGTCATTATCTTTCGTTCGCCTCAGTCAAACTTTTGATTTTTTTTTCTCATATTCTCAATGGTAATTGTCGTAGTGAGCTGGGTGCGGTTACAAATGAAAGCGGAGATCAATTTTTCTACGCTGCAGCGTAAAAATTATCATTAATTTTTTTTTTACAAATTATAGTAGTTTTTTCCTCTCTCGAAACAAAAAATTTCGTATCCACCACGGAAGGGAAAAAGTCAACTTCGACAAAAATTTGGTACCCTCGCTTCGCTGGGGAGGAACACTTTTGTCGAAATCAAGTTCTTCCCTCTCTCGTTGCATAATATACTATTCTCGCTTGCCTTTTTTGCGTTGTATTCATACGTAGGTATCCGAGTGATGCCAGGAGCGCCCGGCAAAAGTGTTTCTCTGAATACTCCAGAAATTATCGGACCGAAATTGATTCTATTATAGTATCTTTTAGCGGAAAATTCCGAAGCTTCTCAATAAAGTTGATGCAATCTAGAGAATTCAGGATTTTTCTTAGCTCTCAATAGAAAAATTCTCTCAATACAAGAGATAAGAATTCCTCGAGTTCCCAGAGGAAAAATAATTCTTTCAATAAATATTTCATCTTTGCATAAATCAAATTATTCACTTCCTTTCTCTTTCAATTCGAGAATCTCAGGAAAAATCGTATTTTTCTCATCTTGAAACAGTTAACTGATTGCAATTCAAATAGGAGTTGATTCAGTCACTATGAATCAGGCAATTAATAGTTGGTTTCAAGCTTCAGAGACCTACTGAAAGGACTGTAGTCTGAAGATTCTACCAAAATGAAGTTGCGGTTGACGTAGAGCTTGAGAAGTACACCTTGTGATGCTAGGGTACTCTGAGGGCTTCGCTCCCTGCGATTAAGTTTATAGCATCCTCGTATCGTGCACTTGAAAGTTCGCTCAGATTTGCTTATATAAAGTTTTGATTTCACAAGTGAATAATAAAGGCGAAGAAAGTTTCGAGCGAGTCAATTATTTTTGTTGAAATTCGCTTGATAGCTCATTTCTTTAAACTTTGTATTACAAACTTTTCAAGTATTTTGGAGTGAAAAATAATTGTTTTATGATGATTCCTCATTTCTCCAGTATGACCCAACAATTCATTGAAAAATGAACTTCTGAAGATTGTTAAGAATTTTCTGAATCGCGGCTTACCGACTTTGATGTAGAGAATTTCAGAGGATAAATGCTTGAGCTTATTCTCGTCGTTTCGAGAAGTGAATTTTCTTTTTTTTTTCATTTTGGCTGGCGAATGTAGGGTAAAAAGGGGTCGTGGCTCGTGTGGGAATGCCTTAGATGGCAACTGATTGAAATTCTGTACCTTTACTATATCGAGGGGGTGGTGTACGCCTCCACAACGTAGCATTGAGAAACGAATTGCTTTCTAAAACTACTTGAGATATTGCTGAGTGTTCAATTTTCGAACGTTTCACATCGTATTTTGCGATTTTCTCTATCCTCCAACCCTTTAATTAAATAGTCTATGATTTTTAACGGAATTAATCAACTCTCACGTATATTCTATTCGCAACTTTTGTGGAGAATATTCTGGAGCAAATATTCATTCAATTTTTCATGAAAGTTTTTCTCAAATAGTTGTAATTTTTTATGCATGTATAAATTGAAGAACAAAAATAACGTACAACCGCAGAAAATTTATGCTGAGAGTAAACGATATTTTTTTATTGGAAATCCTACTCTATTTAACAGAAAAAAACATTTTCCCAAGGGTGAGCAAGAGCTCAACACATTAAAAGCAAATAATATATAAATGAAAAGAGGGAATTCCTTGGAGAAAAGATTAACTATTATTTCATTTAAACCATTTCGCTTTAAAAATAATCTCCGGTTCTTGTTCAGCCAATTTCTCACTCCACTCTTGACTTCTATACCGAAAGATTTACTCTCATTTGAGCGAATCCATTTGATTGGTCCTGGAGTAACTCAAATAGTTTTTTTTTCATCCATTTTATCCAATTCCTTTAACTTTATTTTCATTCTTTTCACCGCATTTTCATTATTCCCTGTCTCATTCTATCCAGCACCCTTTCACCAATTCTCTCCATCTATCCCTATTCCTCTCGTTTTCGATAAAAGTAAAGGGAACGTCCGTTCCGCTTCTTGAACTTACCCAGGCAATAATGGAAATCTGCGAATGAACGAATATCTGATAATGCTCACCAGCTTTATTTTCCCGTTTTATACTTTTTTTCTATTATTTTCATTTTTTATTTGATTTGTTTTCTTCTCGTAATTCAATTTTACACCGCATTTTATTTTATATACGAACACAAATTTAAAACGAACTGCTACAAATAGTTTTGGCAGTGAAATTCTCGTGCGAGACTATTGAAATAAAAGTTTCCTTTATTCATGAAAAAAAAAGAAGATAAAAATCCTACACGATAATTGTATTTGCCGTGCATTAAATTGAATTGATGTAGCGACAGATAACGTATTTATGGAAATAAAAAAATCTTGAATATTCAGTTATTAGATTAAACCATAAATTTCTCACGATGAAAAATATTTTTGTATGCCTAAAAAAAAAACGATAAAACCCAATAGATTCAAATGTTACGCGTGAAACAGTATCCTCCGGGGTTTATTATCGGTATAGGTGTTTCGCGCGTTTATTTGTGTGTACTTTGTTGCTCAGTGGAGAGAGAGAGAGTGTTCATGCAAATTTATTTATACTGCGAAAATAGAAAAGAATAATAATGAACGACGCTATGAAGTTGGAAGGGTAAAATCTATTTTTATCAATAAACGGGAATTATCATGAATGGATAAAAATTGATTCGATTTTTTTCGCTATCGATTTAAACGAAAAAAATGGGGGAATTCCAAGCGACGATGAATCGATATTTCTTACGTGCTGGGGAAAATCTTCCGAGATTCTTAAGACGTCCAGACGTTTACGTTCTACAGAAATGCCGGAGAGCTGACGCGCCGAAAGGACAATGACAGGAAAAGGGATGAGAAATAATATGAGGGGTGGGAAAATTTGCCTGCAGACAGCTGAAGATAAACGACCGGTCTGGAATTTTCTAATTACGTTATTCACACTTCTCTCATTCAGTGAAGAAAAGATTTTTTGATGACTGTGACGAAAAAAAGGTTCACTTGACATTTTTTTCACTTCGTATTTGTTCTTTACTTTTCTTTCAATTATTTAACTTTCTCATTTGTTCTTATATGTTCATTTCGCCGGGGACACTACAATATAGCAGTCGATGCTCATTCGCGTAATAGTACGAAAGTTTCCGAAGTTTTTTGTTGCTTTTTTTGCTTCTGGAAAATCTCTATCACGAATTGATGTCTCGTCCTTGTCATTTTACCAGTTATTTTCTCGTTCTTTGTATTCTCTCAACTAGACACGCTCCATTCCCTCTTCTTCCTCACTCACCTTGAACATCCAGGAAAGCCATATTGCGTATAGTCTTCTGTGTAAAAAATTTGAAATTCCGCTTGCAGTGTAATCCGGATTTTTCGTTGAATCTTATGATTTTTAATTTGTTTTCTGAAAAATTGTAGGAGGCAAACGTAATTCAAGTGATGCTTGCATGGAAAATTCAGGTCTTAAAAAAATCTCTGCAATTCAACTCCACTTTACAATGAATTATAAGTTGGAAAAAATATACTTGAATTTTCTGAATACTTTTTCTTTTCTTTTTGGTTGCTCCAACTTTTAAATATTGAGAAGCCGCAATTTTCTGAATGGACTTTCTCAACTTCAATAATAGATTTATCAAAAAAACATACGTAAGTTACATTTATCAAATATCTTTTTGATTCCAAAACGTAAAGAGAGAAAATAAAACGACAGGGAGTTATCGAAAGAATCCTCATACTATATCGTAAGAGTCTTATCGAATCCATTCCCCACAGTGCAGCTCTGGCTTTTCCTTCATTTTTATATTATTTTTCAAAAACTCTCCTATTACATACAGAAGCAAAAAATAAGGTCTCACGTCAGCCATTTTCCAAAGCCATACGTCCATTTCGTTTTCCATTTTGTGGGATCAATTTTAGATGAATAAAGTGGAATAGAAAAGACATTCCTTTGTTATGGCCGAACAGTATCAACTAGTAGAGAGAATTGTATATTGTTCGAGTCCCCCCTGAAGAACTTCATTGAGTACTATTGATAATGTCGTAACCTAACGACATCCACTGAAATAAAGAAGAGTAAGGCAGAGAGAAAACGCCCCTAAAAGAATTTTTAATCAATCAAACTCATCTCCAAAAAGAGTACTACTTGACATTCTTTTTCAGATCTCCATTTCCTGACATTTTCCATCCCCTCTAAATGAGAAATTCATTCTCATCCAAATTCAGATTCTCCGCGTACTCTATTTTTTTCATCTCCCATTCAGCTCCATTTTTTACCTCCAGAATTAACTAACTGTTAACCCCAGTTCATTGTTTGAAATTGTTGAATAAAAAAGAAATAATAAGAGAAAAAATTAACGTAAAAATACAAACAAAAGGGAGGAAAACCTTTTTTCTTCTTTTTTCATCCCCTGAATTTTTCATAAAATAGAAGTGAACGCCTGGAAATAGAAGGCGCAACAGTGTGCGGTGAATGTGCCGGTGCAGTGGTGTTATATCCGCTAAAATCTAGGTTATGGTCGTCGGGCAAAGTCACGAGGGAAAACTGGAGCATAGTGTGTTTATGTGTTTATGTGTACGTGTATAGTGGTGTTGTTGGTACTTGGAGCACATGCGTGTGACATCTACATTGGAATGAGTAAAGAGGAGCAAAACCCCGTAGTAGTTGGATGTCTGAATCTCTCCAGTTATTGACAAAACACATCTAGATGCATGCAAAGATAAAGCATCCACTCCCGCTTCTTTTTTTCTGTTACCAACCGTTTTTTTTTTGGCAAAAAAATGAGGGAAATAACGATTCCGAATATTTTTCGTTCTCTCTATTCTTTCATTGTTAAGCTTTAATTAATTAACTGCAATAACGTTCGAGCATGATTGAGTGCGGGTGTCCAATCGAGCAGGAATGAATGCGGGAGAGATATCTACCTGACCAGTGGATTTACAGATATGTACATAATACATAATATTTTATATAGGGTATATGTATATGCGGATTGCGTGTAGGTCTCCACCACGATGAGAGTGGCTCAATATCATTTAGTCAATAGCCGATATAACCCATTGAAATTTACTGACGAAGCGAGTACGAATTCTACCTAGCTAGTTTCTCTAATCGTTAGCTGGACTCAATTGTTTTATACATTCACTGACCTGTGAGCCTTCGTATAATTCCAGTTTTATATATTTCAGCCTCCAGAATTTAAAATTTTCGATTGGTGTTTTCTGCATTGATTAGTAGAAGTCAATCGTTCTTGGAGAAATGACTGCTTCGATACTCTCCTGAGATCGATTCCGAGTGCCGTCATATTTTTTCAGAATTTGTGAATTAACATCTAATCCGGTGGTTTAGCGCTGTGGGTATATTGAATGATTCACACGCGGTAGGTTCGGGTTCGATTCCCGCCGGTGACACTGGGCTTTCAGATTTTTTCATGAATTTCATTGAAATACTCGGAAATTTTCAGATCTCCCCTAGAGAATCAATATCCATTATATGCAATAGCAAATTTATATATTTTTTAATAATGACATTGCCCACAGTATTCCGTTCAATTCGACTAAATATCTCTCCGTTGTTGCTAATACGATCATTCGAAATAACTGGGATTTTCACATCAATGTATTTTATTTTTCTTCATTCATGATTTTATTGGGATATTCAATCACTTTTTGTTGATTAATCTTAATCAGCAAATGCATATTTTCATTCCGAGGATTATTGGAATAATTCAACTAATCAATTTTGCAATTGTCAAATCTGATGGAAAAGTGCGAAATGAATGAAAATTGTCGTGTAAAATCACGTTAAATTTACCTACACGTGAATTCGACAATCAACCCGATGAAAAAGAGTGGACCCAAACGGAAATTGAAAAATTAACCAAGTGTTGTCCATTAAAAGTGACGAAGATTGAACAGATAACGGGAATTAAAGTTCATTACTTTTTTTCCTATTAGAAAGCTCTGCTGACAAGTTTTACGTTGTGAGATATTCGCTATTAAAAAATTTGTATCTGCTTGCTTCATTAAAAATAATCACCGATGTAGAAAAGGGGAGGGGGGGG